>KN483071.1:90443-141588 GCA_000787095.1 Periophthalmodon schlosseri | reverse complement strand
GAGAGCTGAAAACAACACAGAATGAACAGTGGTTTTTACATTTTTAAGAATTTTTAAGCAAAATGAGTCCAGTACATTGCATTTTAGTGCTTTGGCAACTGAATATAACTCTCATGGAAGTCTAGTAAAAATGAGAAAACTGCATTTCAGCACATTTTACGAAGAGAAATATGTCATAAACCCGACAGCTCTTTAAACACAGGTCTATGGCATTGGCTGCAGTCTCCACCAGTCCACACAGGCCGTTTCAGTAATTGGTGTGGGCTTTGGAGAGGACTATCACTTCCCCTGTGCGGTACGGACTAAGTGTCACCTTCGCAGGACGTCCTGGAGTTGTGGTCCTCGGAGGGAGAAGAGGAGATCGCATCCACCTCATCCTGCTTCAAGAGATAATGGCCCTGGCTCAGGAATAACAAGCTTCAGTCACCTTTTACTCAGTTTGGAATGTCAAACGAGCAATACCAACTAGCTGTGCTTATATACAGTTCACAATACACAACACTATACAAACAACTTATTAGAATTTTTAGCTAGTAGATCTACCACATGTCACATAAAGTGCCACCTCAGAGTATTAGGACTGCAGTCGACTAATGAAATTCTTGATACACCTTCGATACACAAGGCTAATAGCAAGCCTTGAGTATTGATTAATAGACTTAACAGGGCGCGGCACTGGCAAAAGCTTTCAAAATCTTGTGCAGCAAATCGGTCCAAACAAAATATCTGTCTGTGCTGGAGATTTAAGGCAGATAGCCATTACGCTAAAAAGTGCAAATATTTGTACTAATTCAGATTACTATCTCTTCCCCAGATTACTCACTGCACGCATTCTCCTTTCTGCTGTATGAGTTTATCATCTTGAAAATCGTAAAAAAAAGTTGGTCGACTAAGACACCACCAACCGATGCACACACTTGATGACTAAAGAACTACAACTCTATAAAGTATTTAGCACTTTGAATTACTCTGTGTATGAATTGGGATATACAAATAAACTTACCTTGCCTATTTGGCTTTTGAAATATCACCAGGACTAGACATGAACTAAATGTGGACTAACCAGGCTTGAAAGTGGACTAAAGCTGAACTAAATAAGAAATAACTAGCACAAGTATAGACATTAGTACCAATATGTATTCTTTTATCACAGATTTAGAAATGGTCAATTTATCTAGATCATTATCTCACTGCAGCTTCATGGGCAAATTATAACGATTACCCAACATATTTTCTTTACTGACAATTTAAAGAAAGGGTTTGTAATTGAAATTCACCAAATCTGAAATAAAAGGCACATTTAACAAACATTCTCTTTGCTCTGCTGAACAGCTACAAAATGAGATGGCAAATGCTATGCCAGTAAATAGTTCAAGCCACGCTCTGTTGGCTTTGTTGATTTTCGCTTTAGCATACAAGTCCATAACTGTGCAACTTTAAAAATAAGTATAGCATGGAAAATATGCACCCTTTGTGAGGGTTATGCATTTTTAACACTCTTGGCTGGCATGTGAAGTCTTAAAAGGAAGCCAGCAATTGTTTCCGAGTGCAAAACAATCTTTAAACAACTCCATGACTTTGGGTTTATACCAGAGGGGAACCATCAGGGACTTCTAGGCATTCAAAGAGGGCCCAAACATTTCAGCACTTTTTAAAGCTATATTTCTATCAAACATTTCATAAATAAGAAGGACCAATCAGATTCTCTCTTTGGAGTTGATTGACAGGCAGAATGCAGCCATAGTGCATCGGCCGGTCATGATTTAACGTTCAATATTTATCGTGGGTACTTTTTCTTTGTACTAGTGGGAGCATTTTGGTTACTTTTCTGCAATATGATAAGATTTGAGTTGAGTTTGAATTATGAACTTCTATGACTCATTATAGATACAAACTAACTACTTAAGTGTTGCATTCTGTTATTTATGTATTGAAGTTCATATTTCAGTTCATATTTTTTACAATTTTGTACATTTAGAATTGTTTTTTGGAGATAATTCTGCTTTAGGGTTTGGTTTAAATATTATCGTTTATCATCTATATTTACTTACAGCAATATATCACGCTTCAAAATTTGTTATCGTGATGGTCCTACTAGTCCATTGGTTTAGTCCCACCCCCGCCTTATCGCAGTGGAATGACTGGAGCGGCCACCAGCTGGCGCTTCAATGTTTTGCTTGTATTAAAAGTTTATTAATGGCTAGCTTGATCTGCCTTTCACTTTTGGCGGAGTTTAAGAACATGAAATAATGAGAAGATGCTTTGTTTGGGTTTTACATTTGGACTTGTAATGGGATTTATTTTCCAAGAGGAGCAGTTTGCGTTTGCTTATGTAAGTTGTTCAGAAGTGCCTCTAAAAACAACCAGGCTACTAGCAAAGCATTTACTAACACTCGGACCCATGCTCGGACCTCACGGAAAGGAAAAACGTGTCATTACAGATGCGTTTAGTTCTTGATGTGCTCAGCTGAAGGTTTGTGATGGGGAAGTGTGTGGAGACTAGTGACGCATTTCACTGTCACTGCTCATGTTTTTATGCATTTAAGCATTAAGATAGTGCAGTTTAACTTCTAACAGTGGTTGTGGTTGGTTCAAATCATGTGTCTGCAGTTAGCCCTGACTCATGTGCAGCTGTGTATGGTTGCTTTGGTATTTTTACTGATAATTGGCTGAAGGTCTAGGTCCAAAGGGCACGGTTCGCCATTGGTTCAAACTAACAATAAACCACATTTCCGAATATAGTGCAAATGTGATGGTGAGAAGTTTCCCAAAATAACCTGATTAGATAAACATAAAATACAGAATTGCTATCATGATGTGTCCACTGCGTTGCCTTTTTTGATCTAAACTGCGTGTTTGGGTCATAAGGTGATTTAAATGTAGCTTCAAGATAGATGTGCGTAATTTCCCTTATGAATACGTTTATCAAGGAGAGTGGAATTACTTACTGCAATGTAATTAACCATCCATTGCTTGTTACAACATGAAATTTTCTTCACTACCACAAGAGGCCTAGTAGAAACTTTGTACGGATTTTCATTTTAGCAGGTATAGCATTTCCACTTTCAAACTTACCTGTCGAACTCAAATATCACATGTTAAAGGTACATTATGTAACTGGCGGAGGATATGCCATCTGTCTCTCTCCATTGAGATTTGCTTGGAAAGTTGCTTCTGACATAAACTAGAGACTAGGTTAAGTTACAAGTCAGATCTGTGGAGTGGGGCGGCTCTGTTCCCAGCAAGAATGCTTGTCTTTAAGGACTTTATTAGCAATACACACCTTCACCTAGTTTAATGAATGCATGAATGAAGGCAGTGTCCACCAGTAATCTGACCAGAACTGAAGAACCTACAACTTTTTGTCCAGTTGACAGATTTGAATTTTTCTTTTACTATTTTAGCACATGCCCAACTCTGCATACAATACCTTTGGGGAAATAAATATTCTACTGCTTTGAATTAAAACAACACTGACAATGAGACATCTAGCAATTAAAAGACACCAAATACAAATATGCCCTTGGTGTCTCCAGAACTTCTACAGTTTACAATATGCAAACAAATAAAACATCTTCTTTCCACCCTTTTTTCCATTGCACACACACGCTAAGTAGTGCTAATGTCTGATTCAGTCTAGTGCTGGGCTGTGTGACGTGTTACTTTGGAGCAGAGGTGTCTCCGTATCAGGGCTCACAGTTGTCCCTGTCAGTGTTCGGGCTGCATTATGCATGAGATCGCACACCGTTAACTCCTATGTGCACATTATCATCTCGTAGTGATGCTGCCAGTCAAACCAACTGCACACATTCACACCTGCTTAAGAATGCCTCAATATAGACAGTAAAGTTTTAGTCAAGGATACCGGATTGTCATCAGAGGTGTTTTGTTTTAGATCCTGGACAATGTGCATTCATCGGCATAACGCTTTCCACTACTTATGTTTCAATACTAGAGATAGAAATCAGCGTTGACGTTGATACTGATTATTTCGAAGAGCAATCGATGGCCGATAAGCTCTACTGATATTTTTTATTTATTTATTTATTTGGCCGATATGTAGGACCGATTTTGAACATTTCCTCAAACTGTATAATTTGAATTTACTACAAACTCATCCGCGACCTTGTTTTACTATAAACTGGATAAGAGAGCAGTGTAGCTACATTTTGTACACTGTCCTTAGTTTTTGTAGTAAAGTGTTCACATAAAACTGTATGCATATACTTTAGGCAGCTGGTTGGCCCAAACAAAAGATCGGCCTCTCCTGGAGATTAACAGCCGATAGCCGATATGATAAAAAGTGCAAATATCCATCTGATGTATTGGTTGTTATATCTCTGTTCAATAGGCCTGTCACAATAAATACTATATCAACTTATCATTCAGTATATGGAAGCTGGAACAATGTATTTTGGGGCTCAATATTTATCCTAAGTACAATTTCTTTCTTTCTTAATCTTTATTTATACAGGAGAACCCAATGAGAGCACTTGGGGTCTCTTTTTCATGGGCACCCTGTTTAAAATACAAAAACAAAACAGACAATGCAATGGGGAGATTTTTGTTATTTTATTTGTAATATTATACGATTTGAGCTGCAGAGGGTTGAATAAGTAACTTTTATGGCTTCATTCTACTAGCTCAGGCCTTTAAACAATACTGTCTGTTAAAATATGGTTTACTGGGATTATCCTGCTTTGTTGTTATGGTGTCAGTGATGTAAAGTAGTTTATTATTGTTTTTCGGCATATTTCTCTCTAGCAATATATCGTGCTTCAAAACATGTTATTATGACAGGCCTACTATTCAAAAACATTTTCAAAATCCAATCCAAGATCCAATACGACACTACAGAAAGTGGCACAGCCAGACCTGTAAAAAGATGCTAAGCTTCAGAGCACATGGTTAATTAAGCAGAATAAACAAAGTCTGTGTAAGCCTGTTTGCCAAAGATCTGCTTCCATTTGAAAGAGAAAATCGTAACAAGAGGTAACACAAATACATACTCTCAGACATGCTCTCAGAAAAATACTGCAGTTGGCTATGGTACTCGATTGGTGGATCAGTTGGCTTATTGAGACAGACTGGAAAGAAACTAGGGCTGAACGATTTGGGAAAAACATCCAGTGTTTTTTTCTGACAAGGATTGCGATTAGAGTTGTGACTTATGTTGTAATTCTGATGATTTTGTTCAAAGTTCACATTTTTTTTGTTCAGGAGAATTGACAAAAAGAAATATTAACTGACAAACAATTACAAGAATTACATGTATTTCAGAACATGTTTGTACAGATCCAAACTACAGGGTTAGAACTTTTTATGCAGAATGAGACAGGATATATTTTTTATGGAGGACTTGTACTTCAAAAATTGCCTAATTGCGTCTATTCAAATAGTGATTTTGATTAGATTTCGATTAATCTTGAAGCCCAAAAAGAAACCCATATTTATAAAATTTGAATATTCACCCATTTTTTTTGTTCCCGTGTCCTCCATCTTAATTACTATTTAGCTTGTGTAATTTGTTGTGTAAGTCTTTCTCTGCCAGTCACAGACAAACAGATGAAGCATGGGCTGATTCACACCATCCAAGTGTACACTGTAGTGGGGCTTACAACTGTTACACAGATGAACAAAACAAACAAACACAATCTTAATTTTGGCTACTTAACTTGTCCTTGCTTGGCCAAAAGGATTAATAATGGACTCTGGCCCTACAGACTTGCACTGAGCTTACAGCCTGTCCGTCCATGGGAGTGGATCTCTCCTTCACTGTGGTTTTCCTTGAGGATTCTTTTTTTCGAACTGAGTTTTTTGGAGTTTTTCTTTAAGTTTAAGAAGAAGGGCATTTGCTTGTTTCTGTGAATGTTGGCTGTTGTCATTTTGGGTTATACAGAAATAAACTTAATTGAATTAGGTGACAGTGCGGTCTTGGGTGAGGGTGATGAGGTCTGCCAGGGGTCTGGATAATACCATCTGGGAAATCCAGGTCAGCCGGGGTCGACCATATGGACGTTGACAGTCCCTGAGAGGTAGACGTGAGCTTGACTCCATCGTCCAGATTAGTAACTTTTGGCTCCACCAGACTCTTTGATATATATAAAGAGCATTCAGGAAAGGTCCAGTTTTGTTAGATTTTTGTGATTTTTAAAACTTCTTACTTCATGTCTGTGCTGAGAATCATGGAAAG
This sequence comes from Periophthalmodon schlosseri, assembly GCA_000787095.1. Lineage (NCBI taxonomy): Eukaryota > Metazoa > Chordata > Actinopteri > Gobiiformes > Gobiidae > Periophthalmodon > Periophthalmodon schlosseri. Next base: position 135,395 of record KN483071.1, on the reverse strand, counting down.
CAGTCAGATTTTCTCTTTAAACCTTTCTCTTACATGGAGGTCTTAAATGCGCTCCACTCCATAGACCCAAAGAAGTCCACGGGAGCTGTGGACCTTGATGCAAAACTTTTATTACTAGCTGCCCCATATTTAATTCAACCCCTATTACATATTTTTAATGTATCAATTCAAATGGCAGTTATACCAGAATTAGGGAAAACAACACATTTTGCCTTTACATAAAGACTACCTTGTCTTGCAAAGGTTTTAGAAAAGTTAGTTGCAAATCAAGTTTATTTAAATAAATGCCCCATTTGTGTATCACTGTTTATTGATTTAACTAAAGTTTTGATTCAGTAGATCATAAAATCCTCTTGATGTACCTGAAGCATATTGGATTTGACAATGCCACATGTAATTGTTTCCATAATTATCTTTCAAACAGAACCCAGGGAGTAGCAGCTGATGGGTTTAAATCTTTTTTTTTCCTTACTTTAAGCAAAGAAGTGCCCTAAGGCTCAGTTTTGGACCCACTACTTTTTACTCTATTTATTAATTCCATTGGTTGCAATTTAAGAGAAAGCCTCATACATTTACATGCAGATGATGCTGTTTTGTATGCAAGATGATCTGCTGATCAGGCGATTTTAAAACTGCAGCAAGACTTTAATGAAATCCAAAATTCCCTCAAAAATAGAACTAAATAAATAAAACTAAGTATATGAAAAACATGTAAGTGATGTGTAAGCTACAAATCTTTATACACTGAATGGAACATTGATTGAAAGAGGCACCACTTATAAATATCTTGGGTTTTGGCTTGACAAAAACTTATCCTTTAAAAAACATATCTAAGAAATATGTAACAGTTTAAAATCAAAATGATCATTTTATTATAGAGACAAATGTTGTATGTTATTGAATTACAAAAAAGAAATTGTTCAAGCAGCCTTTCTTTTTGTACTGCATTATGGAGATATAATATAAATGCAGACTTCAGCTTCTACTTTGAAACCTTTAGATAGATAAAGATTTGAAAAAGGTTGGCCATCTCTATCTGTCAGAAGAGACCAACACTGTATGAAATGTATTTATTTAGAGACTACTTCATAAACTGCCTGAATACCTCACTTGTTGAACTTTGAATACAAGATCTCATGATTGTCTAAGTCTAAAACCGGGAGCACTAGAAATGAAATGGGAAAAAACTTTTGGTTAAATACAAGATCTCATGATTGTCTAAGTCTAAAACCGGGAGCACTAGAAATGAAATGGGAAAAAAGCTTTTGGTTATTTTGTTTCCTAAAACTGGAATACATTTCAAGGACATGTAAAACTGGATACATTGGTGCCACTAATGCAATTTAATAATCTGATGATAAACATTTATAATCAAACCTGCACCTGTTTTTTAATGTTTTAAATGGACCTATGCAGTTATTTGTGTTGTTTGTTTTTGTTTGTATTGTTCTGTATTTTAACAGGGCACTCATGAAAAAGAGTCTGGTGCTCTCATTGGACTCTCCCTTTATAAAAAAAGATAAATGAAATGAAATGTTAAAGTTGGGCAGCAGCGATTCATTGCATGCTTAAATTGTGATTAATCGCGATTAATCGTATTTAGCATGAAAGGTCAGAACACAATGTAATAAGGGCTTTTTAGTACCTAAATAGCTCTTTATTTTACATTTTAGGCCTAAACATACTGCAGTATTCACCCAGTGTTGTGCTGTTTTGACTGGGACATGTTTATTCAATGTATCTGGGACCATGTTATTTTAAAATAAAGTCCAAAAAATATCAAAAGGCTCAGTATTGGCCTTTCAATATCTACAATGGAATGTTATTTAACCTTTTGAAGCTAAAACTATTTTTTTTATATCAAAAAGTCTTGTGACTGTCCTGTATAGTCTACTGCTCCTTTCTGCTCACTATGAGCCTAAAGAAGGCAAGCACAGTGCTGGTGTCCGGCCAGATTAATCTCTACAGTTCAGAACAGACCAAACAAGAAAGAGAACGTGAACTACATCCAAATTTACAAATGAAATACACTCCACACAAACTTTTATTTTAATCTGATTACTTATTGTAGATGTTTTTACCAGTTGTTGCTTTGATAGTTGGGTTCATTAGACTGTTAACTTTCACTTTATGTCACTGAAACTCAGTGATGTGAAACCTTTATTGGACCCGTTCACTCAACAGTTACATGCCTAATTAACCTTGTGGTGGTGAAAAACACGTGTAAACTGAAGTGACATGAGCTAAAGAGCGATCTCATTTAACACAGTAGTGATCTGCACTCCTGCTTTTGAATAAATATGTGTTTTATTTCACAAACTCAGGGTGTCTCTGTGCATTCTCCTCTTGAGCTCCTCGGGGCTCGCAGTGCTCACAGCTGTGAGGAGATGAAACGCATCCAATGAGCGAGGGTCTGCGCCCTCAGACGGAGACGATTCAGTGCCATGGCACAGTGGAGCGGAGCTGCATGATGTGGAATCAGCCCATTAGTCTTGCTTCAGTCGTGATTCAGATCTGGTAATTAGATTCCTATTTAGTTCTTGGTTAGTCCTGGTTCAGTTCTGGTGCAGTTTTAGTTCAAACCATCTTACAGATTACTAAACATGTGGAATGTTAATATCTCCATAGTTTTCAAAGTAAACATAATTGACTCGTGCAATAAACTCTGCACATTGCTGCTGATCGATTGCTAATCCTCCACGTGCATTTTTAATTATTTATTTAGCGTCACTCTCAGTTTGAAGATTTTAGCGGCCCGTTTCGCCGTGATCTGATGCTGTGTGTGTATGTGCTGAGAGGAGAGAGGGAGACCAAAAGACGAGTGCAGCGGCTCACAGGCTGGAGTGGGGTTCTTTGATCCTGTGTTTTTGACTGATACACGTGACCTGCGACAAAATAATGACTTGGGATTAATTATTCTGTGAGTTAACGCGATTAACGTACCCAGCCATCAGGTGACGCGATCAGGCCAAGATATCATGTCACATCTGTGGAGAGACAACCTGGCTTACAGTTAGAATTTTCAAGGTATTTGACAATAATAATAATAAAGTTTAATGCCATACTGGGGAAAATTCCATGCAAATCAATAACTTCTCCTTGGAGATTAGCCAGTGGCGGATCCCCCCACCAGAAAAGTTGCATAGTGCACCTTTAAATTCACATGTAGCCTATATTTTTTGAGTCTTTATGGCTACTATTATAGACTCTGTAGTAAAATGTTCACAAAACATATCCTTGACCGCACAGTGAGTTTTCCTCATAGCGTATACTGTTGCTCCAGTACAGTCCCTGGAGAGCAATTTGTTTCCCCGGCATAAACAAGTGATGGAAAACGCGCAGGACTGTGAAGCTGTGTACACTTTTCACAGACCGTTTACGTTCTCAAAACAGCAGGCCAGCTACGCAAAGAGCTAACACTTGCAAATTTGAATAAAAGAGCAAAAAATTATAACTGTCAAGGCTAAGTCCCGGTAGATCGCAGCAGTGTAAAACTAGCTTTCAAACTTCTCCCTTTCATTTTGATACCCACATCTTCTGCCGCAGTCTGTAGAACATGTCCAAGGCCATTTTAGTCAGTGCAATAAAAAGTATTCGGTTGGTCGGTTGCTCACTGGGGAAATCAAGGCCAACTTCAACGGGGCGCACTTCAAACCCATTTTTCTAATAAGGCAGCCAAACCCGGTCAGACGCGCTACATGAACATACCCACAATAACCCTGCCATCATAGTGTGGATAGACTTAGCTTTGTTTTGGATCAAAGAATGTCAGTGTTCAACAAGAGATTAAACATGACTACCAATTCAAGTCATGCCGTGTTACCTACAATTTAGGTGCAAACTTTCTGAAATATGTAATTTAATGTAGAAAAATTAGGGATGGTTCGATATAGATTTTTTGAGCCAATACAGCTATCCACTGATACCGATATTAAGCTTTTAAAATCCTCTCCAGGGACCAAATTCATGTTAATCTATAGTGAAATTTACACGTTAGCTTTTAATTTTTGTACTTTTATTGGACCAATACCGATATCTGTGAAACTCCTCTGATATCAATATATATTGCCGATAACCAATAAACCATCCCTAAGATAACTAATAGTGCTAGCTAGCAGTTCCTGTCAGCTAATCAATATAATTAGCTAATTGCGCAAAAAGCTGCCATTGCACAAGTATAAAGAAAGTTGAAAGCAGCTTGTGTATGAGTCTGAATTATGGAAAATACACACTGACCCTAAGTTACAAAGTCAAAAGTAGCAGCTTTAAATTTTGCAGTAAACAAAGTGTCAGTCTATAAATGATTGCTGATAATACAGACTGCACATCTGGTAACCAAAGCTAACTTGCTAATGTGATTCTTTGATAAATGAACCTCTATTGTTCACTGTCAAACTGGCTAAACTTTTGTGATAAAATGACGTCCATTATAATAACAGAATTGAGTTACAAAGTTTTCAACTCAGTCAGCTGTAACTGATATTTGCCATCTAAATTGTTAATAGCTTTTACAGAATTTGCAGATTTTGGTTAACTTAGTGCAGGGGTGGCCAAACTGTTTTCACCGAGGGCCATATTTTGAAAAATATTCGACACGGAGGGCCACAGACTAGTGGTCAATACAGTGAATAATTCAGATGGGTGCATTTAACATAGTTTTGATCTCATAAATAAGGCTTGAAACATTAATTTTAGGTCTGTCTGACAATGCAATGTGATATTATTTAGGTTATAGTGGTAGGATTACTCAAATTTGCCGTAAAAAGTACTGAATATGATCAATTGGGCCAGTTCAACTGAAGGCCTGAGGGCCAATAAAACTTGGTCTGAGGGCCGCATTTGGCCCCCGGGCCATAGTTTGGACACCCCTGACTTAGTGAGTTGAAGAGCAATAGTGTGCAGTGACTTTTATGGGTAGGCAAGCAAAGTTGGGGTGGACATCAATATTTAGTCAATAACATTTAATAACACCACTTTTATTTAATATATATAGTATATTTATCTTTACTGACATATACTATTGTTCACTTCTTCAGTACTATTGTTATCTATGTAATTAGGCCTGTCACAGCGCACTCACACAACTCTCACAGTTGCAAATCAAAACCTCTTTTCTTTTCTGAACTCTTTTCTGAAGAAATGTCCGGTATTTCCCTGAAGCGGTGTAGTCCCATTATTCCACTAACGCTGTTGCTTCATAAACAGACGGGCTCCTCTCCAGCCGCTGTCACTCCACTGCTCCGTCTGGATCCTCCATTTCACACAAACTTGTCCTGAAACTAGAAACCTGAAGCTATAACCGAGTTATTTCAGTCACTTGTATTGAAAGTTGACACTGCTGTTGTCGTCTCCTGCTGCACATGCGCACTTACTAGAAATCTCCTCAGATGTCCAATTCCCATGGATCTATAATATGGGTTTATTCAGCGGTGTTTGAGCCGGCTGTGCTCCTCAGTACGCATGTGCAAGACTATAAAACAACCGGCTAGCCTCTCCGGTCGTAAAAGCACGTAGAGTGTGACATGCTAAACATAACTCAACATTACATTACTGTAGCTGTAGCTAGTATGATTTTTTTTATCTTCTCATCGCTCATTAATTCTCCCTTTGTAGATGGCCAACAGCTGTACTGTATATCTCTGCTATAAGTTCCTATCATGTTTTTCTTACAGATGTAGCTTCAGCAGTTAACATTCCACATGTCCAGTCTTCGCAGACAAGGCGCCTCAATGACAAATTTGTCTGATGTACTGCTTTGTCCTATGTACCAAGAACTTGTATAAATTCATGTATACGCCCATTAGTCTGTCTAAACCTACAAAGGCCTGTAGTGATGGTCTCTTATGTCTGGTTTATGTCAGACTTAGTATGTGAAGTGGAGCATCCTGATATCAGTAAACTGTATCTACCTGGGTCTGAATTATTTTACTCAAAATCACATACTATTAACTACTCAGTGCAATGTATAGCTTTTTTTTTTGCACAGTTACAACAACAAGCTAAAGGATTAAAAAACAAGGCTGTCTAGAGGCAAAAGCTGTTTTTTGTGTTGGAGTCGGATATCTGTATAATATTATAATAATCATATAACAGTCATTGTATAAAAAGGATTGGTCTGTTTTTCATCAGAACAGAATACATAACCAGTAAGTATAGGATGTGATGCCAAATGTCTGAATTATGTAAGACTGTCATGACCTATAAAAGCTCTTCAAACCAATTCTGGACTTGTTCCAAAAGGCTGGAAGCATTATTCTGGTACAGAGAGCCTGGATAACAACCTGGGTCACGGTATAATAAGGTTTGCACGAAACTCTCTTCCTCCGAGCTCAAAAAGTCAAACTGACCATGCAGGTGGTTTGAAACATCCTAATAATGTGCTCTGAGTCAACTAAAGGAATCAGTATTTAGGGAGACAGAAATAAAACGTAAATAAAAAAAATATATAAGGAGACATAATTTGCAAAGTTTACTTTTTTAAGCTGTTATAATTGTTTTTTCGTGTTGAAGGGATCGTTTTACCTCCTTGAAGTGGTATTTAGAGTGATTCATGCATGTTTGAGTAATCAAAAGGTCATTATTCTGATCAACTTGTTTTCACTGGCACCGGTACACGCCCACTGCTCTGTACTTAATTTATTCTCCAATTTTATTTTTTTTAATCGGTGATACACGTGATCCAGCAGTGTTGTGTAGCCATTTTGCCGCAAATTTTAAAAAACGTCTGCTGCTTTCTAGCGTGATCTGCATCTATCCAACGGAGGGGCCGACAGCGTGGTCCAGCAGAGCGGCACGTTGTTGTAATGTTTATGATGATGTACTGTAATTGGCTCCTAATATCTCATTGGGCTGGCAATTTTTTATCAACTGACTGTCTTTTATTAAGTCCTTTTAAATCGATATTTAGATCAATATTGCAGTTTAAAAGAATAATCCACGGGTGTCATAGATTATAACTATATAGCTGACAAAAGCACATTTATGTCTTCTTTAAACTTGCAGGATACAATTGGTCATATGCTCAGCCAAACATCTTCATTGTTTGTTAGTCTCTATAATGGCATCCGTTTGGCAGCCTTGTCTACGATCTAATTTGATTCACCACATTACAATGCTACAATTGACTCAGGCCTGGTCATCATCAATTTGGCTGCATAGTTGGGTACTGGTCAGAGGAACACTTCTTTCTTTTTAAAATGCCATGAGAAATAAATTGCTTTGTTTCCCCTCCCCAAATGTATGATCTTCAAAGATTTGTTTTGACAATTCAAACATTTTAAAGCAATTTCAGGCTGTCTCGAGATCCTGCAATTGTGTTTCTGCCTGTTGTAATGATAAAATGTCTTTAAATCTTGCCAGTATAGCCAGTTAAGTTTGTTATTATAGGCCAAAAGAAAACCTAATTCACATGTGCTGGAATAAGGCATTTAACTAGTCTAATATGTCATCGCTTCTGACATTATTGTAAAACGTAATTACAAGACAGCCATAATTACAAGATTCTAAGAAATACAAAAAAATCAATGTGACCTACATGATCACTCCAAAAAACACATTTCATTACTGTGGGGCTGCAGTAAATCATTACCATTGGAAACTTAGTGCTGAAGAAAACTGAAAGGTGAAATTAACAACAGACGCACATTATAAATAAATCACTCAAATAATGGAAAGTTTAATCAAGTCTCGGCTCGCTCCATCAATTTGCGTGATTAGAGGAGAATAACAACTTTTTGTTATTGTTTGAAACTGGCTTTTTTATTCATTGTGATATCCCTTATGGGGAAATTATTATACTCACTATTTTCAATGGGACTAAATGTGCTGTAATGAGCTGGAGGAAGTGTCTGGGGTGTGGGAAGTCTGGGAGTCCCTGCTTAGACTGCTGCCCCCGCGACCTGGCTCCGGATAAGCGGAAGAAAATGGATGGACTTTTGCACCTTTCAGTGCAATGTCAAATGTTGATATTTGCATGATTTTTCCATGGCTAGCTCTACTATGCTATATTAGAAAATGCATTGCTCAATGTAATTTATTGGATTTAATGCAAAATCTCTAATAACATATAGCTGGAATATTGTTATAATGGGAAAGGCAGCTGATATAAATGTCAACCAATTTACTAATGCAAATTCATACACATACATAGCCTATACAGTGGTGAAATATCTTGCCCAAGGACATAACATCAGCACTAGTTGGAGTTGGGACTGAAACACCAAACTGTCACCATATCTGTAACCTGTATGTTATTTAATTGAATACAAAATCAAACAATAGCACTTCACTTCTCAATTGCACTCTGGAGTTGAACAATTTATTCTCCATAACCTTATAACTACTTTAAACAAATCTCACCATAATGTGTAATGAGTTTATTCCAGGCAGACATAAGTTTACCCATGGCTCAGAGTAGCATGGCTGAGTGCCTGTCTGAGTGGGGCCTGGTGAATAGGACGAGGCTGGGCTGTAATCTCATGAGGTCCTTCAAATCACACAAAAAGAAATATCACAATTTTGGTGCCAACCGATAATCTGAGAAAAGGAGAGGTTTAATCGTCATTTCAGAAGAATCTGAGACAATCTGTCAGCAGAACATCTCCTGGTGTTCCAAAGTGGTACAAGCCGGAAGGGAGCTTTTTATATAGAACTTCTTTTCCATTGGATAACCAATATTTAACAAAAATAGCTGTGTGTTTCTGATAATGATGGTGCTGGTGTAGTCTATCATTACATCTGTATGAAATAGATTGACTAAAATCCATGTGTATAAAAACAATAGGCTATTTGCCACGACACCTTTCTTGGGAAAAAATGCCTTCTCATACCACTCTTTTACAGTCTTTTGTCTTATTTTAATAGATTCTTTTTCACATGACACGTGACTCTGAGGAAGGCCACTAGTGAGCAATCAAAACTGTCAGGTATGTAAAACAAACTAAACCTTGGTCTGGAAAAAGAATCCTTTAAAATAAATTAATGGAAGACCAGATGAACCTCATTGGTTCTTTTGTCTTGTTAATATTGGTGATGATTCAAAGATTTTTTTTTCACTGGCATTGCAGAAGATAAAAACTACAATCATATCATGCGAAGCTGTACATTAATCACAATTATTATCGTTTCATTCTGTTGGCAGGTAACCATTAACCCTGGAGCAGCAAACCCAAGTGGCTTGCAAGTGGACACAGAAAATACTGCTCAGTGCACTCTACTACAGAGAGTGTAAGGACTTTTAGAGACAGATAGAAAAGTTCAAATGTGTAACAGGTTTGTTCTCAGATTCAGATTCTCAGACTTCAGTTTTACGATGTACCAAATTTGACATGTCTACTTCAAACACAATCCAACCCATCAGAATATTGTGAGATAATCTCTGAAATACATAAGTCTTAAATCTGTTTGGCTTGTGGCTAAAAAGGGGTCTATGGAGCTCAACAGTGACTGCCCACTATTTGGTTCAGTAAGTAAATTTCCCAAGCATTTTTCCCCTGGAGTTTCAAAAATAAAAATAAAGTTTGAAAGCCCCCTCATCTATGAGGTAACTAATGACTACAAGACCACATGATCCAGAATGATATCTCTCTGTACTACTTAAACAAAGGGATATCAGTCTGATCCCCACTCCCTCTGTCACGCCTCGAGCCAGAACCAAACATGATCAAGCAATCATATTTGTTTTTTTTCAGTGATGCATGTGAAACAAAGGAGCTCAGTGGTCACTTATGATTTACAAACAAAATGACATTTCCCTCACCTAGATTAACATAGTTTAGTGCTTCACTCATCGATACTCCAGAAATCTGTCATGTTTTTCAGTTCCCTGTAATATTTTTATTTCCTTCCTTTTTTCCTCTGAAGTAGCCGTATTTGTTTTGGTACGGACAGACCATGTGTGTCCCTGATTGGCTAATCCACCTGTCAATCACATCCATCTGAGCTTGTGGAGATTCACCAGTGACCAGACTCACATCTTTGTAAAGTATTGAAGTAGTGTGTATTCTGAATTCTTATTCTATGTTATTTTAAATGTAATTGTTGGTCTGACAACAACAGTGTTGGATATTAGTAGTATTAGTAGTATGGATATTAGGTACCATATAGCTGGTTAGCCTCTGTCGTGTCTTTAAAAATCCAATGGGAAAAAAAGAATGTACTTCCAGAACTACAGCGGGCTTTGAAATGGCATTGTTAAGCTCCATACATGAGAAAAAATGCAACATACCCATTAACTAATATCAGTGCTAACAATTGAGACCAAACAACAGTCCTTTTGTCTCATTCAACTGGCCTCCATAGCACAACACAAACTGACTAAGCAAAGCAAAGCCATGGCATACTAGCCTGGAGTTAGACTGCGGATTAGGGCTGCAGACGTTGGACTAATTACACCTTGCAGGAATGTGATTAGTGGAGCAGTCCTAGTAAGCAGGTCACAGGCAAAGGCGTGGGTGAGCTAAATGCTCCGTGGCAGAGTAAACTCAACCAAATGCCAATACCAGTAATCTCAACAGCTAAACATGGGCCAGATGGATATGTAACGGGAACCATGACGTGAGGGGAAAGAGAAGGGAGATTACCATTGGATAAGGATCTAAAATGTTCTTTGCAGCAAAGTCTGTCCCTTGGTGTGAGATGGCTTCCTGACTTCCTGACTTTTGACTTCTGTGTTTAATTCCCACTTATTTGCTTCTTGCACTACCACATCAAGGTCTAGTCAGGTTTGTAAAAAAAACAAAACCAAACAAAACAAGAATTTCTGTGAATATTTCTACATTATGCAGCCAAGTAAACACGGTAACCTACAAGAATAAACTTTTTGTCCAAACAGTTTCTATGACAACATTTGGCACATCAGACCAAGAGTTTTAATATTAAACATACAACTCTGCCTCACAGAACATCATCTATTATTTAAAATTATATTGTCGTGAAAACAATGCCACACACTGCTTCTGCCTGTTGGATCAGTCCATGGAATGAAGGCAAGAATGATTTATGATTTGATGGTGTTATAAGCAATGCATGAAAGGAATGACAGTAGGTCTTAATTAGGGCTGCGTAATTAATCAAATTTAGCCTATAATAGTGGTTTCAATTATTGCTCTATTCAATTACAAACATGTCATAATTGAAAATACGATTAGTTACCTTCTGCTCAGAATGGTATGAGCACTCGTTCTGCCACTCACAACCTGGAGCAAGAACACTTTTGTAATCTAGCTTTTTAAACAAAAGTGTCACTAAAATATAAATATAACTGGGTTTATTATACTTTCTTGACAGGTTAATAAGACAGAAAGTAATCGTTTGGAATAATCGTCATTTCAAATAATCGTGATCGTATGATTTTTGCCATAATGAAGCAGCCCTGGACCTAATTAGCCTATTATTCACCACACCCATTCTTATTAAGCTTAAGTTCTTATGAGTAGCCTATGCATAATGAGTAAATGCATTAAAACCCTAAGCAAGTTCCTAATTTGTGAATTTTGTTCCCTGACAATGGCAATAAAACTGATTCTGAGACACACAATAGGTTGCTTCTGTGTGCTTCTAATAAAAAGGTTTAGTGGAGTTAGCTATATGATATTTTTGCCTGCTGGTAGTAGCCACTAGCCTTAGCCAAAACGATTTCATTTCCAAAAACACAGAAAAACCCATTGAAAACTGCCTTTATATTGCCTCTAGACTAGAAGAATAGCCTCTCTCAGCTGGGGTACACTTAATGAGCTTTAAACAATCTAAAAATCCACTAGGCATAGAAGCTATATATCATCTTAATATCTAGCCAATTAACATTAGGCTACTTTATTTATTAGCATTTTTTTCCCGCGTTTCAGTCTCGTGCTGTCACTGCGCGTGCCCTCGCGTAAACACATTTTCAACAAGAACCAGCTATACATAGGCACAAAACTAAAAAGGGAAAAACTATCAATAAAACATCACGTAAAGAGGTAAGTCCACATGAAACTGAAGAAATATCCGCACAAATTTTGCATAATATGATCAATGTTCTCTCTTTGTTACACAGCGAACTTATTTCAGTACATTTAACGTCCATCTAGCTGCTTGCGGAGACCGTCGCATTCGCATTAGCATAGTTCAGCTCATCAAGAAATACAGGGGCTTTAACTTTTCTTTATCTACTGCAACTCGCCAACTGCACCGTCCTACGCCCCTGGACAACCACGCACTGCATTCTGGACCTGTGCGACCAGAGACCACCGCTAATTCTGCGTTGGTTTAGCGAGGATGGAGGAGCCAAGTGGCCGATTCATTAGCGGCACACACGGGGACCAGCCGAGTGGACGAGGGGTAAGAACAGACCTCCCAAATGTGCTATGATCGGACTATCGAGGTAAGATGTGCCATGTGCAAGTGCAAGCAGTCATTATTTTAACGACAGTGCAACCTTGAAATCTATAACATCGCGTGAAATCCAGGTAACCGATTAAACAATGCTTTTTAGATAAAGGATAAAGAAAAGCCAGTGCCTACCTTCGTGTCTCCATCCCACACAGACTTGTGGTCCTGATGATACGGTACTGCCTGCTCCCGCATCCTGAAGCACTGTTATTCGACTGGGGGACAGCACGATGGTTGGGCTACTGCGCTGACGTAGACCGAGCCGACCAATCACGAGGTAATCCGACGCACACTTTGCCAATCCGCTCAAAGGGGGAAAGTGAGCACTGCACAAAGGCTGTATTAGCAAGGTAGATTGACGTTGTGAGAGAATTTATGACCAAGTCCAGCATTAGTGATTTATGAAAAAATTAATAAAATAAAACTTAGCCTACTACTACCACTATTCTTTTTTGTTTTGTTTTTATAAACTATGAACCAGATATTCTGTGTTCTTAATAAAGATTGAACTGAATTGAATACTACCTAGGATTATAATCACAAAAAAAACCAAAAACAAAAAAAAACTGAAGTATATTTCTTACAGTTGAGCTCAGCTGTTTTGTCGCTATCACACTCCAATTTCATTATGTGGTTAGACTAATGCAGTCTTTCTTTTTATAGGGGTTTAATTTCCACAGTAAAACTCATGGAGGTCCAAATAGAGGAGTAAAGAGAGGACAGGCAACCGCATTTGGTTATTAGAAACTGTTACTAAAAACATCTTTACAACTTGCTCTACTCAGAGCTCTTAATATCTGTGAAGCGCTCTTCCTGTGCACTGTGGTTTTAGCTTTAAATCCACTCAAGGGTGGGGATAACTTCAGAAGATTACACTGACTGTATGTAAGAGTTACTGTATGTTGAGTTGACCAATCTGTTACCAAACTTTGAATGTTTGCTTTTTTAATATTAGAAGATTCCTGAAAATATAGACCAGTTGTTAAGATTTCGTTCTTGCTATTTGCTGTTGAGGTAGTATTTTAGATTTAATTTCAAATGTTATAATATAGCACATACTTTCAAACATTATCATCTGCAGTGCATGCAGTACAACATCTCATAATATTCAAAAAACACTCAAACTCTTTTAATACATTTTATTGCCCTTAGATCAGCAATATGTGAACCAGCCTGACAGCATCACAGAATCAGGAACTTGTACAAACGGTCTAGTCTAAAAAATACATTTTTTCATTTAAAAAGTTGTTGTTCAATATAGGATACAAATGTCCAAAACAAACAAAATTACCAATTTATCACTTAAAGTATATACTTTCAATATTATATATAATATAATTCCAAGATCCTTTTAGAAGCCTGCACACCAGGTGCTATAAAAGAAAATAAAAGATTAAGCCCTGACAAAATAATACAACTGCACAGTCACCAGACTGGCCTTATTTCTATAAAATGAAATAACTATGATTTTATTTGTATAAAGATGAACAAATGCAGAAATGAGAAATAATAGGATTGTGAATTCTAAAAACTCTTCAAGTAAATCTTATTCCACCTACTGTGAACTGCAGCTTCATTTGCTTTGAGCTAATTACTTGCATTTTCGGCAGTAATAGGGAAAGTAATATAAATGAATTATGACTGAGGAACAAATCATATACAACTAGGATTGACATTTGTAGATTGTTTGTTTTTTTACAGCCAACTTTTTTGCAACTTTTCACACGTCCACTTTCACATCTATCCTACTTACTATTCAACCTGGTTCTCACTCCCACACCATTTACAAGTATATACAAAGTTCCTTCCATATCCTTACAACATTCCCATCTATGTTGCCTTTGAACTCACTTGACTATATACCATCATTGAAACACCGTACTTTACAATTCATATTTGCATCATTTGTTTTGCCATGGGTTTATTTGACTATGAAAAAACTTCACAGGACACTTCTAGGAACAGCTTTTCTGTGTTGTAATGTAGGTGACTCTGGGACATTGTCTGGTGGGGGCCATTGTGGTTTAGTTAACTGAATGTCATCTTCTATTTTAAAAGATTTCTTTGGGTGGTCTTCCTGAGGGGGCCAAACAACAGATATTTTATTGCTCTGCGGTTTGTTTTGATCTAGATTTTCATAACTGCGTGTTTTGTACTTGTCTACTGAGCTTAGGCTGCCTGTTGAATATCTCCATTCATCCGAGGGGATAGGTCCACCAGAAGATTGCTGTACAAGTCCATTGTCATAATTCCCTTTGGATTTCAGAAGTTGTTTGTAATGATGTAAACAGTAGAAGTGTCCGTGGAGTGATACATAATTTCCCACACTAAAAAGAAAAGAAAAACATAAATTCACTTAATAATAAATTCAGTTGTTGTAAGTCTATATTTCTTAAAAGTGTTCTAAAATTACCTCAATCTATTCCTACAGTGCTCACAGCGGAAACAGGATTTATGGTACTTTTTTTTGTCTACTATCAGGGCGTCCATCGGATAAGCTCTCCTCCGGCAAACCGTGCAAAGCTCTGACTTCGGAACTCGAGTCTGTGGAAAAAACATTTTAATTATAAGTCTTTTATTTATCATTCCCTATTCCAAATATGATGTAGATGCAAAAAAAAAAAATCACCATTTATAACTATAATCAAAAGTATATTTTAAATTATACTTGCAAGTCACACATATTATGGGACAAAATTAAAATCTACTTAAAAACGGTCTCCCATGCGTTTCTGAATTGTGAATTTGGAAGTGATATTTGTCACATTATAGACTATCAATGAATATGTTATCATTCCGCTGTAATGCATTTAATTGTGGTTACGCTCACACATAGCATATCACAACTTATGCTTTAGAATAATATCCATACATAAACCAAGGCCATTAGTTCACGTCCATGCCAGTCTGACACATGCTGGACATTTACCAGTATGTTCCGACAGAACTTGTGAGGTCTCAGAAGAAACGGTGTAGCCAAGACTCTTGAAAACTGTCTCACTCTCTGTCCATGTTTTGTGGAAATTTCTCAGCAGTTTCTCGGTGGCTTCCTCATCATATGTTTCTGTTCGCCTCGCTGCCTTTCGTTTAACTGCATCAGCATAGGAGAAAGGCACCTGCTGGGTACTTTCTGAGTGCTGGGTGACAGCTGTCATTGTTCCAGTGACCTTGTTACCAAATTCATCAACATTTGAGAAATTTTCTGTAAATGTTTTAGTTTCGGTAAATCCCGATGGCTCAGCTGGCACAGTTTCCACTTGATTCTTTCGAAGAGGTAGGGGGCTGCTCTGTTGTGCTGTTGGCTTTTTCTCCTGAGGACTTTTCCTGTTTGAAGTGTCTGCTGCTGTTTCCATCAGCCTTGACACAGACTCCTCCTGATCCTTTTTCTCATCTTTGAATAAGAAACTTTGCTCACCCAGTTCAAAAACATTTTTAATAGCCTGAATGTCAAAATTTGGCATTTCCTGTTCTGCCTTGTTTTTGTCAGTGTTATCAGCATCATTGTGAAGCCTCTCAGCAAGTGGAATAGGCTCTTTTTTATCTGCATATGCTTTCTCATCCTGGGATTCAAATTTGTTTACAAGACTTGAAAGGTCCGCCTGGGGAAGCTCAATTTGTTCTTTTTCTTTAACCTCGACCACACACTCCTCCTCCATGTCAGGCCCTAAACGCTCAGGAATAGAAATTGGCTCTTTACGCACATAGATTTTATTCATTTTTGCCTTTTGAGCCTCTTCAAAAAACTCCATCTTTTCTCTAACCGACGCAAAGGTCAACTCAGAGATCTCCTCATCTTCTGGGTCAGGTAGGTGAGTGTCAGCTGCACTACAGATATCATTCAAAAGAATTTCCTCAATTTGTTTTGTTAAATCTTTTTCCTCAGTCAACATTTTAGTTTCTGTAGCCTGACTCTCAATTTTGATTTGCCGATGAAAAGATGCAGGGGATTCTACAATCTCAGATTTCTTTTCTGTTATTTGGGAAGTTAATATTGGTGGTGGGGTTACACCACGTGAGAGCTTGGCTGTTGTGTCTTTTAGTCTGGCGAGATTTTCCGCTCTGTCAAAGGTGGGAGAAGGTGTGATTCTTGTGAGACGAGATGTTGGAGTGTCAGACCTGCGTGGCGGCGGTGTTGGAGGTGTGAGTGGCCTGTGCAGTGGAGTAGGAGAAGGGGTGATTCTCTGTGGAGAGGCAGTTCTCCGTGTTGATTCTATAGTAATAAATGTTGGTGATGGTGGCCGCATCCTCAGTGATGGTGAGGGTGCTCGAAGGTCCACAGATTTACTTTGACTTACTTCCTCTTTTCTTTTCTCAGTCCTAGTTGTTATTTGAGTTTCAATTTTAGAGGAGCCTATACTAATTTTAGATATTCTCTGTGATGCTCCACTGGAGGCAAGTTTTTCAGAAACCAGCTCACATTCATGCTTTTCCATTGCCTCATTATCATCCAGTTCCATAAGATAACTCTCCGCTATTATTTTTACATGCGAAAGTAAATCTGTAGTATCACCTTTATTCACAGATTGCTCCAGTTCAGATTTTCTTTCAGGGCCAATGAGCCAATCGGGGACTGTAGCAAGCAAGGTTTTCACAGATTTTATGTTACACGTTTCTTTTTGCAGCTCTATTATATGAGACATTAACATTTGAACCTGCTCCTGCTGTGATTTCACCACTCCTGTTGTAGACTTCAACGCTTCATTTTGTTCAGCCTTGTCTGTGACAGTAATCGGGACAACTTTGATCTCTTCTGGGAATTCCTTTGTGCTCGACTCCAAAACTGGCATTTCTTGTTTCTTCTCAGGTTCTTTAACTTGACTTTGGATTAATTTTTGCTCTTGTGAAATTTTCATTTCTTTCTTTACTGCGGTTGAAACGTTTTCCTTTACTTCAGTTTTCTCTCCTTGTACACTTGTGTGAACCTGAGAAACGGTTATACTTTCCTGAATTTGTGTAGCTTTTTTGTTCTCTGCAACTTCCGCTTTTGATTCAATGCAAACATCTTTAGCTTGAACTGCCGGTACTGCAGCTCTGGACTTTTTGGACTTCTTTTTCTTCTTTGGTGGAGTTTGAGTTTCTGAAGGAGACGTTATGGAGGCAGTATTGCTAGAGGCTGGAACTGGGGTGATGTTAACTTTATTCTCCTCCAGCTTTTGTTGAGATTCACTGGCAACTTTTACCTCAACTTTTTTCACTGCCATGCTGCTCTCATCATGAGAGACATTCTGTTTATTATTCACTTTTGTTGCTGTATCCATTTGTTTTTCTTGCTTGATGGGCTTTTTGACCTTTTGTTGACTTTTTCCTGATTTACCATTTAATGCATTATCTGTCTGTTGTGGTTGATCCTTCTCTTGGTTTTTAGTTGGAGATTTATCAGTTTTCTTTTTCTTGTCGAGTTGAGGGGAAGAGATTACTCTATGAGTATCTTTTTTAGTGTTCTTACTCTGAGCTGTGTCTGTTAATTCAGGCTCTGTTTTACTAGCTATCTGTTTTCCAGCAGTTTGTGACTGACTAGAATCAACATTCTGTATGGTTGCAATAGTCTCAGTTTTAACCGATTCTTTCTGACATGTGACCTTTGTTTTTTGGCTAGTATCCATCTTTCCTTCTGTAATTTGCTTCTGTTTTGTATCAGCTCTGACAGCCTCAGTTGAGGAAATAGAAACTGCTTTCTGTGTTGATGTGGTGTGTGTCTGTTGCTTAACAACAGAAACAGATGAGGTCTTCTGAACAGACACAACCTTCGAACTCTCATTAGATACACTTTGCTGTTTTGCAGAAGACGTAATTATGTTTGTTACATTTTTCTCATTGCCTACAGTGTTTTTTGTATCTGCAGTGACTACCTGCTTTGCTGATTCGTGAGATCTTTCATTACTCTCCTTTGTAATATTTGATGCATTTTTCCTAACCACCTCTGCATCAGTTGTAGAAAGTGACTCAATAGCAGTTGTTATTAAATCAGGTGTGTAACATGGAGGAGGAGTTGGTGTGGTTGGAGGTGTACTTTCCTCACGTAGCCGGCGGAATTTCTCTTCAGCTTGCATTAGTGGTGTGTTAAATTTACTCATCTTACCTCTCATGAAAGGCGGAGGGGATGGTGGTGGTGTGAATCTTACAGGAATAATAACTTTCTTTAATGGTTGGGGTGATTCTGACAGTGGAGGGATTTCAGTGCGAATTGTTTTTGTTGTTGTTGATTGGCTTGTCTCAACAGTTTTTCCCGAAGTCACTGCTACTTGTTGTGTTTTGTTAACTTCAACTTTAGGTTCAAGTTTTGGGACTGGGTGGACAGTAGGGCCTTTAACCTTTTTCACTGACATCTTCTTGGCTTTTCCTGGGGAAGGTGGTGCTGGCATGCTCTCCAGTTCCTGTTGAGACGGAGGAGGTGGGAGGAAGTCCTGTTCGGATGGAAGTGGGGGTGGCGGAGGAGGCAGGTGATCAATGTCAGACTCAACAGCTGGTGGAGGTGGAGGTGGAGGTGGAAGGAGGTCAGCATCAACCACGGGCGGGGGTGGAGGGGGAAGGGGCAGATCAGACTCTGATGTTTTTGATTGCAAGATGTAAACATCAGTTTTTACTCTGGTTTTATCCAATTTGATCATTCCTTTGGAGGTAGAATTCAAATTCCGGAACTCTGTCTTGAGAGTTTTAATGCCATGATTTTGCTGTATAGTTTTATGTTCAACTGAAACTGATTTTGTTGTTTGACTTGTGTTAGCAGTTTTAATCTTTTGTACATTTCTCTGTGCATCAGTGCTGAGATTTTTAACTGGAGGGCTCTGCTTCACTCGCACTCTGCGGTATTGCACTTTAGGTGTTTCGCGCTGGGCATTTTCCATTAATGACTTTATAGTGCCTTTGACGTCACCTTTTAACACCTCTTCCTTTTCCATCTGGTTCTGCTCTTCCTGTGACTCATATAGAGACTTAATAGACATTTTGACATCTCCCTTAATTTCTTCCTCAATGCTTGCTCTCCTCTGCATTCTTGGAGAACTTGGGGCCTCCATAAAAAGTTGAATTGTTCCCTTCACATCTCCCTGCACATCAATTTCTTGTTGACAAATTCTCTTTTCGGAAGATGCATCTTGTAGATTTTGCATTGCTAAATGAATGTCACCTCTTACTATTTCCTCCTTCTCAAACTCCTTTACCACTTGCTTTGCCCGTTCGAGAGACTTTAGAGTGGCCTTGACATCACCAGCAACCAAATCATCAACGACAGGTTCAACTTTGCTGGTTGTGGACCTTTCCAGGGATCTTAGAGCTCCTCTAATGTTACCTGGAACAATGTCTGGCTTCTCCACTTCTTTTTGGCGCTTCTGAGCCCTCTCGAGGCAGCGCAGAGTTTTAGGTATGTTGCCTTTCACAACTTCCTCTTTCTCTACAACAACATTTTGATTTGCTGACTCAGACAATGAGTTCAAAGCAGCTCTTAAATCACCTTTGACTATTTCTTCTTTTTGTAGTTTTTCTAATGAGAAGCTTGGTTCCGACATGAAAACCTTTACTGTATTGTGAACATCTCCAGGTATAACATCCTCTACAGTCCGTTCAATATTTACATGGCTTTGATTGAGGATACGCTTTGTTCCCTTGATATCACCCCCAATAATCTGCTCTTTTTCTGCTTTGTCAGAAGAAGTCTCGTCAGGGCCTGAATGGAGCTGTTTAAGGTAGTCAAGAGCCCCAGACTCAATGCATGTGGAGTAAAAGTTGACATTTCCCTTCTCAATGTCATCTACCTTTATCTTGACAGACTCATCTAGGCTGTCTGGGTTGGACAGTCTTTGGAGAGCACTTCTTATATCTCCTCTAACAATATCCTCTTTCTCAACAGAGGCAGAGTCCTGTTTATTCAATAGGGAGTATAATGTCATTTGTACATCTCCCTTTTCATCTTCCTGGATTAGTATTCCGTGCTTTGCTGATCCACCCTCTTGGAAAAGGTTGTTTATTGCTTCTTGAATGTCACCGCGTAAAATTTCCTCTTTTTCTACACTAGTCTGCTTCTCTTGGCTGAATAATTGTTGCACAGTTGAACTAATATTCCCCATCTCCTGTGAGTCTATCACCACTTGGCGCTCACTTTTTTGTTGTTGATTCAACAGGTTCATCATGATTGTTTGCAAATCTCCCCTGATGATGTCTTCACGTTGAATTTCAGGGGCCTGTTGATTCATCAGCTGGTACTTAGCCATCCTAACATCACCTATTTCGTCTGCCTCAATCAGTATTCCTTTGGATCTAACCATCTTTTGACTATAAAGTTCAGCAAGTGTTCCTTTAATGCTTTTACCCATTATTTCAGTCTTCTCCACTTTTGACTCATTAAAGTCATCAAATGGTGTAGTTTCAAAGAGCCATGTTGTAGTCCTTACATCAGCTTTGGGGATTTCTTCATGAATTATGGTGGTTTCAGTAGTTTCATCAACTTCTTTAATATGATCAAGAGGGTTTTTCTCAAAGAGCCACACAGATTGCTTAACATCTCCCTTGGCGACATCCTCCATTTTAACAGTTTCAATGAGATTTTCTGCACTCATACTTTTTATCTTGTCAATAGATTGGGTTTCAAATCTCCATTTTGCTGTTCTCACATCACCTTTTTGTATTTCACTCACATTAACTGTTTTGACAGATGTCTCTGATGAGTTATCAGACTCAAATCGATGTTTATTCATTCTTACATTTCCACCTTGAATATCATCCACTGTTCTTAGTAAAGCTTTCCTTTCTTCACTGATCCTATCAAGAGGCTGTGTTTCAAATTTCCACTTGGCAGATGTGACATCTCCTTTCTGAACATCTTGTTGTGTGACAGACTTTATTATATAAACTTCATCTGTGTCTTTTATGGCATCCAAAGGTTTTGTTTCAAATAACCACCTGGTTCCAACCACATCCCCACTTTTAACCTCTTCACTTGTAACTGTGGTAACCTCATGGTAATGTCCTTCCTTGTCTTGGATAGCATAAAGAGGCTGAGTTTCAAACATCATAGTATAGTTTCTCACATCACCCTTTTCTTCTTCGTCACAGACAATTTTTCGCTTTTTAATTTCCTCAGTCTCACTGTCTGAAACTTCATGAATTTTATCCAAGGAGCATGTTTCAAAAATAAAGCGACCCTGATTAACGTTACCTCCTTGTATATCATAAACTGTGCGGTTACTAATGTGTTCCTCCTCATTGTCATGTATCATATCTATTGATTGGTTTTCAAAAAGCCACCTGCAATTCACCACATTTCCTTTTTGGATGTCCTCAGTCTGAACCCTCTTCAACTTTTGTCTGGCTTCATCCGAGGTAGAGGTCATTATGTCAGATGTTTGGTTTTCAAATATGTATTTCATCCTTGACACATCCCCTGATGCAATGTCAATCTCGGTAATGCGTTTAAAGGAGTTAGCCTCCTCCCCTGTTAGGTTTTCAAGATTCTCAGTCTCAAATAGAAAACAGGCTGTTCTAACATCTTTCCCTGTAATTTCCTCCTGATCCACAGTGCGTGTCTTCATAATTGTCTCTGTCTCGTCGTGGATGGTATCAAGTGCTTGAGTTTCAAAAAGCCATGTGCATGTTTTTACATCTCCTCTTGGCACACTTTCACATTCACCTTTTTGGTCTGCTCTCTCATACAGGATATCCATAGGCTTTGTCTCAAATAGCCACTTACATGTCTTCACATCCCCTTTCATGACATCAGTTTTTTCTGTGGATACAACTGTCTCTTCATCCTCGATATTGCTGAAGTATTTGATTGCGTCTAATGGCTGTGTTTCAAAAAGCCATTTTGCAGTTTTAACATCGCCTGACTCAATTTCTTGTTTGGAAATCCCCTTGATAATTTGGTATGTACTGATACTTTCATCAAACTGGTCTATTGGACGTGTTTCAAACATCCATTTGCATGTTGTTACATCTCCTTTAACAACTTCTTCTCGTCGCACTGTTTTTACCTCATGAAAATGTCCTGAGCTGTCTTGCATGGCATAAAGAGGAGTTGATTCAAATAATGTTTTATTTGATTTCACAGATCCAGATTTGACCCCTTCAATTAATATCCTTTGTGATTCATCAATCCTTTGGTTTATTTCAGTACTTTCAAAAATGTTTTTGTAGTTTGAAACGTCTACTTTATCAATTTCCTCCATGTCAATAGTACGAACAACCTCTTTCTTTTCCTCTCTAATTTGTTCCAATGGTTGGCTCTCAAACCTCCATTTCTGATGGCGCACATCACCTTTTTCTTCCTCAAGAGGCACCGATTTTTTCAGTTTTCCAACCTCAGCAAGTTCCTTTATCTCCTCTGTTGGACCTGTTTCAAAATAATGTCTTGCTGATTTCACATTACCTGCAATAATTTCCTCTTTTGTTAAGGGGCGACTATTTGAATCATCCTTTAAACGATCCATTGGCTGCGTCTCAAAAACCCAACAGTTCTTGCGTACATCGGCCCTATAACTCGTTCCATCCTCCTGTGTCAGGTCATTTTCAACATTTACAGTGCGAATAACCTCTTTCCTCACCTCTCCTATGTGCTCTAGAGGCTGACTCTCAAATCGCCACTTTTGGTGTCTTACATCCCCCTTTTCTTCCTCATTCAGTGTTCGCTTTTTTAGTTTTCCCACCTCCGCACAATTTTTTCTAGCTACTTGGGGGCTGCTTTCAAAAAAGTTTCTTGCAGATTTGACATTACCACCAATAATATCTTCAATTGTGTGGGGTCTAGCATTGGCATCATCTTTCAAAGTATCCATAGGCTGTGTTTCAAAAACCATGCAATGCTTGCGCACGTCCGCTCCAATTATTTCTTTCTTCTCTAGTTTTGAGGTTTCCCAGTCAGTGAGAGAGCTGAGCGTTTTTATTTCAAATAACCACCTTCCCCAGTCTCCCTTATTGCTGTCCTCCATTGAGAGACTGCACACAAGTTTGAAAGTAGAGCATTCTGTGTTGGTCAGGTCTAGTGGCTGGGTGTCAAAAAGCCAACGCGAGGCAATGGAGTTTTCCATTTCTGTCTCAATTTTGCGTACAGATTTTACTTCTAAAATCTCACTGGCTTGCCCCATGATGACACACTTGAACTGTGTGTCAAACGTGCTGGTGATAGTTTTCATGTCTCCATTAATTTCTTCCAATACTGACCTTAATATGAGTAGGTGGCTCTCATCAATTGTCTCAGTGTGCCCTAAGGTTTGCATGTACTTGTTATCAATCATGTAAATGGTGGAATCTTCATCCTCCTCGGTGAATACAATTTCTTTTGTTAAATCCTCTTCCTTTCGCCTCTTGTTTAGGCTGTCCATGGTCTCTGTTTCAAATAACCATGCTGCAGCTCGCACATCTCCTTTGTCCAATTTATTGACTTTATTTTTATATTCAGATTTATCCATGGGTTTTTTCTCAAACATCCAAGCAGTGCGTCTGACATCTTTTCCAAGAATGACTTCCTGTTGACTTATCTTTTTGTTGTCCTCATCCTCATCTGGAGATTCATCCCTGATGGTGTCCAGGGGTTTATTTTCAAACATCCAGCGCATTGACTGTACATCCCCTGGCAGAATCTCTTCCCATTCACCCTCTTCATCTTGGTTAATTTCCTCACCATCTTCTTCGTAGGAGAACTCTTGGTTCTGTACCTGAACAGTTTCACTTTCACTGAAGTCAGTAAAGAGCTCCTTTTCAATGTTTTTCCGAACCTCGGGATGAATGTGCTTGTAGAGGCGTTTGAGCTCACTCTTGCTCCTCTGTTTGAAGTAAGCCTCTCTGCTCACGGGGCACTTGGAGGGTTGTGCTGGTTCTTCAGGCTCTGGACCATAATGGCATACTGGCATATCGTGATTCTCTGGTGGCATTTGCAATAAGTCTGGAGGTGGGGGTGGGAGATAGTCAGAGTCATCAGCTGGTGGGGGCGGAAAATCATCATAATCCATCATTGCCGCTCCAGTGTCCTCCAGTGCAGCTGCAGTTGTAGATGTTTCAAACACTCCACTGGACACTGTGTTGTTTTGTGTCCTGTTTGAAGCCCACTTAGACCGATTGATGTCACGGGTAATCTTTTGAAGGACAAAAAAAATTCATATTTCTAGATGAATTTGTATAAATACATTTCATATCCCAGAAATACAGTATACAACTTAAATATACAATTATTTTAGACTTTAATTGCAAAATCAAATGGAAATGTGTGAATTAATATGTTTATAATGTACCTTTACTGGTTTGTGGGGTGCGGCCTCCTCTATTGTTTTCTCAAAGTGATCTCTCAGCTCTTTGGTTGTGTATCTTGGAAATTCTTCATCTACATGTTAACAAGGACAGTTAAGCAAATGACAGGATGAAACTGTTATACTAAATATAGATTTCATTACTTACCTGTTTCATTTTCGTTGTTTTCATAACTGGAAGCCAAGGTATTGCCGCTGTAAGAGACCTGTATTTAGAGGTAGAGACAAAAAGATTTGGCTCATTAATTAGTCCCAAAGTTGGCAATATAATAACACAGACAGAATGAGACAATACCATATTTTCGTGGTTGTGATTTAGCTGACTGCCTGGGAGGACCTGCCTGCTGCTTGACACTGTCACTTCAGAGTTAGACATTTCCTGTGATGAGGCAGACAGCAGGTTTCAAACATTGTTGACAAATGTGGACGCCACATGCGCACTCTCACAAATCTACACTGATTAGTCCAATTGTGTCACTATGGCTCCTCCTGGCCATAGTCTGATGTGAGTTTACTCCAGTTAATTATTCCTTCTGTTCCTAAAACAAAATTCACAACAAAATCGCATGCAGAGAAGATGCAGGACCACATTCCTTAGCACAGTTTAAAATGAGTATCACAGATGGAGCAAGAAGGATCAAAATTATTTCAAGCTGTTCTCTTTCCTGTTACAGCAAACTGTAAATCATTAAATTTTTGTTTACAATGAAAAAGGCAACAAGGTTTTTCTCGTCATGATGGTGCTGGCTGGATTAAAGCACATGCCACACAAGATGCA
The DNA here is from genome assembly GCA_000787095.1 of Periophthalmodon schlosseri. Classification (NCBI taxonomy): domain Eukaryota; kingdom Metazoa; phylum Chordata; class Actinopteri; order Gobiiformes; family Gobiidae; genus Periophthalmodon; species Periophthalmodon schlosseri. Next base: position 110,015 of record KN483071.1, on the reverse strand, counting down.
TCAGATATATTTTACAAATTCTGCAAATTCTCAATACCCCAAGTGCAATATATAATACCTGTACTGTTCTGTGTTGAAAATGAAACTGGGTAACACTGTGTGATGATGCAATTTCTTGAGTTTCAAATTGTCTTCTCACACTGGCTATTCCCCCAGGCAGGGAACAGACCTCTGATTCCTCCATGACCTAATGAAGCAGGAAATACCATTAGCGGCCTCCACTTCTTCATAACCTGGAATCAAACTGATGTATAAAAGGGCTCTTCTGTTTAGTTGGCATGAAGCACATGCACCTTGGAAATGCCGTCTAACTAAATGCTATATGCATTTCATGTCCTTGCTCTTCATAGAAAAGCACATTTTTACTGCACATAATGGTATAATAAACCATTAAATGAGGCTTTTAAAATAATAGGCAATGTCATTACCCAGTACACTGTCTTGTTTGAAGTACAGTATGTCTTATATCTTTTTCTATTTTTACATGCACTCTATATGTATCCCAGCCTTCTGACTATCATTTGTCAAACTGCAAAGCTGTCATCCCCTCAACTCATACAACATAGACTGCAACAATGGTGGCACCGGCAACTCTATATTTTACACTAACTCTTGGCACATGCAGTTTGAGTGCAGTTGCTGTAACACTACAAGACTATTAATTTCTAAAGCCTGCCAAACCCCATTAGACCCCCACACAGCATCTCTATTTTTCATCAAACAACGTAACAATTTATGTGCATAGGTAGAAATTTATATATCCATCCACTATCTCAGAATAAGCACTTTAGCTACAGGAGCTGCAGTAGCTGTCAGTTCCATGCTCAGTACCCCGCTGGTGTTGTCTGCTCGCTTGGAGACAGCTGCTTGGTACATGGCCACACGGTTGGTCAGTGGGACGACCTTTGAGTTTTCAGAGTGAATCCGGTTCCTCTGGTTATGTTTCTTTCTTTTTTTGCCCTGGTGAGACTTTTGCTGCCAGCAGCTATGTGACATAGACAGTGAAAGTATGACTCATACACTTGTATTGATGAACAGCATTGTACTACAAGACTACTAGGTTTAACTGTCCCCATATTGTGGTTTTGTACTGTATAATGTAGACAAGGGGTCAGCATAATGTTGCTTTAGCTCTATAATATTGTAAATATATTTGAAGAATATTACATTTGTATCTGTTTCAGAATGCTGCTATATTTGGCAGTGCAGTCAGTGGTTTACAGTTTTCATGACATGTATAGTATGTGAATCTGCCACTGCTGTCATCAAAGCTTGACAGAAAATAATTATAGCTCTGTTTGTAAAACATGGTTTAGAAACAGAAAAGGCAATTTTATCAATATACTGTCTTCAATTAACTTATCTAATGAAAAAATATATTTCCAAAATATATGAATATTATATTAAAAATGTAGTCACTTAAGTGCTCAACAATAGAGAGAAATTGTATGTTTGGTGCCCCCTCATTGCCAGAGTTTAGTTTAAAGTGGATTGGAGCTGTGGCTTTCTCCTGAGGTTCACTGTGGTAAGGGCTTCCCCTGTTGATTCTGAGAAGGTATGACAGGCTCTACTGACTAAGCTTCAACCAGACTCATACCTATAAGATAGGTTTTCCGTGTTGACCATTTTCATAATTTATTCAAAAACAATATAATAGCAATAACAATGTAAAATACATAATGTAAAAACCTTTGAGTAAAACACTATATCCAGCCTGTTGTTGGTTTATTATTATTAATCCTTTATTTATACAGGTTAGCCTCTTGAGACTTAACATCTCCTTTTCAAGAGGGACCACTTAACGATTAAGCAATTTACATTTACACAATAACACAACAGTAACATTAAATTACAATATATACAAATTCAACTTAACTCAAACACTGAAGGAAAGAACTAGACTGATGCTTGAACCAATAGCTATGCATTAGAGAGAATCTAACATATTTTAGTTTATTTATTATCTACACTTTTCCATTTCTTTTTCATCTGTAGGTCTTTCGTAAAAGACCTCATTTTAAAAAACCCAAAATCTGTCAACAGTGTGAGGTGATATCTCATGACACGTTCCATTGAGGTGCAAGCTCAAATAACAAGAAAGTGAAGTAATCTAGGCGCCATGTTCATGCAAAAATAAATCACACCTATTTTAAACTGGACCACGAAGGGTCGTGTTTCTTCATGAAATGTAGTTAACCAAGAATGTCGGGCTTTGCATTTGATGAACTAGGTTATTAGCTAGTTTAAATGTTAGCCACACAGTTTTAAGTACTTCTGATGTTGAATACGGTGTATTTTCGCAGATATTCTTATCTAAAAAGACTTGTTAAATTATTGTATTGCAGGTATATATGTATTAGAACCATGTGCCTTTTACCCTGTCATCTTTATGTATGTTAACCAATCTATAGTGAGCATTTTATGTCACTTTGGCGCACAAGTCACGTGATGTATAATAGCATGTATATGTCAGTGGTTTCACATTAAGCACATTAACACTTTCTTATCCCTTTAGAAATAATCCAGCCGATGCAGTTCAAAAGTTGTCTAAAGTGGTATAATAGCCTACCGGTTCAGTAGATAAGAGACGATAAAAGCTCAGTAGAATCCCACACAGTGGCCACTGCACCCCCGACCTGCAGGGTCTATCCAAACCAATAGCAAATCCCAGTCAGTCGTGGAGACCAGCTCCTATGTTTTCACCTCTGTCCAAAGAGCAGACAGTGACAGCTGATTTTATTTTAGACCCTCCGCCCACTTTCAGAGGAAGGGTCTGGCCTGTTTTTTTTTGGGAGGGGGTGGGGGGTTAGGCCTCTGTGCCTCTCATGACAAGTCCCCAAAAAATCTATATGGATATACTTCCTGTAACTCTCACAGGCCCTGGTGTACTAATAAATCAGGTCAGCCAGGTTTCATCATCACAGTTTCTATCATGGTGGCTGCACTCTACAACAGCTGTTACTGCCTGTCATATGTCCAATCATGCCCACACATCCACAACAAACTGGAGAATCCCATTATCTCTTGCTCCTCGTAATCTCCCTGCAGTGCAAAGTGAATGGCAAACAGGTGCAAATTCTAGTGACAGTAAATGATAATGAGAAGTATCGGCCATGCAGTGTGCTCTGCAGTTGGTCTGAAACAGGGTTAGTGATGTAATGCTATTTGTTAAGGGGCGGGGGTCAAAAGGGCCATAAATACGAGAGACACCCCTAAGTGTGGCAGTGCGAGCCAGCTCATGCCGTAGGCCGGCAGGAGACTGCGGCGCCAGCCTGACTCTGGTATGAGGTGGACTCGCTCCGGTGTGGTCGCTTAGACATGGCTGCAGGCATCATCCAGTGTAACCCATACCAGCATATGAGCAAATGGCCAGAGAATCCAGAATTCTCATCAGAATGTATGGAATTCTTCTACTCTACTTGTAATAAAATGTGCCCAGATTTTGCTTGCCAAACTACAGTTGTTATCAGTTCCTACTTCCTACTCAACATTTTCTTTATTGTTTTGTTAAAAGCACCCATTAACCAAAATACCATATATCTCAACCATATCCAAATTTGAATGGATTGGAAAATTGGAATCCAATTAGCAAATTGCAAAGAGTGCAGTTATTTAGGTAATGTGATTTCATCTGCAAAGAACTAAATATAATGTAATAACGAACATGTAATAAACAGGATCTGAAATGCAAGCAGTTGTTGTATTAGTTAGCAATTTTTAAATGTGAAATTACAATGCATGTCTATAAGATTGCAATTAGATATCTTTCCAAAACTGTTCAACGTAAAACATAGTTAAACATGTTTAAATTCATCCTTAGGCCTTAAATCTGTAAAAAAAAAAAACAAAAAAGACAAAAAAACAATGCTGTAATGTAGTTATGGTTGTAAAATGTTTTTTAGAATTCTTGTTTTTTGGCTTATTACATACCACAGCTTATGAAATGCAATCACAGTATCTTATTATTAATTCTAGCTCTTTTTGCGAGAATATGAAAATGACAAGACAGTATTGGGAGATCTCATGTTCTTTTCATGAATCTCTGCTTTGTTCAGCGCCTGTGATCCGTAGCACAGTTAAGCCACACACAGGGAGAGAGGGCAAAGAGGCAAGAAGAGGGAGGACAAGCCATTCTTTTTGGCTTATTGGATCACACACACAATTGGAGTTTTCATCATCATTTGTTTCACTTTTTAAAGAATTTGAGTAAATAACAACAGAACAATACAAACAAAATGTTGCTCCTTTTCGATTGTAAATGTTCTCAGCCATGACATCCATCTGTGACTCTATGTTATAATAATAAATTCCACTGTCATATATCGAATGCGGTAAAAGGTAATATGAGCTTAGTTTTGCAGTAATCTCAGTGTGATCTCTACTTCTTCTGTTATTAAATACGACTCTAAGATGGATGGCTCTTTAAATTACAGCAGTTAATGTAATTATGACAAATAAGAGAAATGTCACGCTGGCTGATTGACATTTGTCTGCTAAGTGTTGCCGTCGTCACAAAACAAATGTGATTGCAGTATCATAAACACCATTTTGGGGGATGATAATGAGATAATGCTCTATAATTATATTGTAGCGTGATTGAAAATGAGCACAGTAATTCTAATCTAAATGCGTGTAATATGGTGACAGCTACATTCAGAATTCAAAATGCAGTATTGCTGGAAATTGGTCTCGACAAAATCTTTCACAACTGATGCCACTTTTAGTGTCATGTCAGTTTATAATGTTATTTTAAATCCCTTCGACAAGCCCAATTCACAGAAAAAGCTGCAATGTCCACATAATGTCCATGAGTTGGGCCACATAATCAAATATAACAGATGCTTGCTTTTTTAAATGAAATGAGGAAAAATAAATGACTGAATATTACTATACCATATTACTGTTACTATTATTGGTTTTCAGACTCTAGAATGTGATAATGTCATACTCTCAGGTGTGGGGCAAGGGTCAGTTTTTCCTATTTATTACATTACACTTTGCCTAAAAATATCAAAAAAGTAAAAGCAAAAATGTTGAACCTGATAATTTCTATTAGTGACGAGACCCAAGAACTCAATATATTGCAACAAAAGTCTGCATTTTAATAATAGTAATTGTAGCCGGCCCTCATTTATATTAAATATTACTGACCTATGGAATGGCGTGGTGTCATCTGAAACCCAACAATTTGGATTTAACAGTATAACAAAATGTGTAGATGCAGGACAAAGGTGACATGGTACTAGTTTAGTCTCATATATACGTATATATACCAAAATATTGTATAGCTGTAGGACAAAGGCGGGACGTGTCACTAGTTTACTTTCACTCAAGCATAATCCATCTTTGAAATAAGGAAAAATAGCAGAATTTCAAAGTTGTGCTGAAATCTTGCCAGCAGTGTTTTCATTTTGATGCTCTCCCCTGTTGAGATTGGTGTATAGTTCACATCAGTGAGCACCGCATGCCGACCACACAGAGATAACGCCACGGGACGCATGACAATGAGGCACATCCACACCACATGCCATTACAAGAAGCTGAGGATCATGGGACCAAGGCATTTATCAAATACATTTTTATATGCAAATGGCTTTTGGGTAGAAATAGGTTCAAACATTTGTGTTGTAGAATATAGACAGAGTAATATGATGTTTAATGGTCAGAACTGTCTGCATTCTGATAACTGGTTGAAAAGGTTGTGGATTGCCTAATCAATATAAATCACTACATGCTTGGAGGCAAATCATTCGGCTTTGTGGTCTTGCTTTTTCCTAAAGTGCAGCAACATTGATAGCTGTTGTTGCCTGTTAGCTTCTAGATTAGCTAAAATCAAGATATTTATTACATTATTTTCAATAGTTTTGATCGGTGATGTATTTACTTCATGAGCCCAGATTATTTTACAGTTGAAGCTCAAGAAACAAAGCCAAGATGAGTTTCAGGAAGTAAATTTCCCATTAATTTTTACCATAGATGTTCCTCAAAAATAAATATTATGAGTCTAAACGCATGACGACTAACCACCTATTTATTGGAAAATGAAACTGCTTTTACGATCTAATTCAACTTAACACATCTTAAGACCTTTACATCCGTTGACAGATTTGAAGAATGTAAATTGAATCCCAACAGGCTTAGAAGATGATGTCAGGTGGGCTAAGTATTTTAAGCAATGGCATGATGAGGCAGCTCTAGCCTCTGTCTCCGTGCAGTACTATGCCGTCATGTCGAACAGCAGACATCTCAAATACATACTTTGCTAAAAGGAGAAATGTCAGCCAGTCTGTGTCCACCTGATGTGTCGGGAAAACGTGTGACCCAAGCCAAGTATTACGACTAGGCAATGTGACAAAAAAAAATATATATATATATATAATAACCACACTTTATAGCCTTATTAAAGCATGAACAAAGACTTAATTCATAATTCATAATAGTTTTTTTAAGCTTAGCAACTGCTTAATTAATACCCTAACTTCTAACGCTAAACTCTTAATTAATTACTAGCGAGAGAGAGAAAGAGAGAGAGATACTTTATTGATCCCGAAGGAAAAAAAAATTTGCTGCAGCAACATACTGCGCTTCTCTGCCGCCTTTGTGTCTCAGTCAGAGGTCTCAGTGCAGTTTAAAAAGAGGACTGCTCAAGTAGGGTCATCAAATTCTGTGTCAGGGCAGTTTAGGGGAAGAAGAGCCAAAAGTGTCCCTCCTGTTTCCTGCAGCTTGGGCATCACAGCAGTGTCCAAGGGAAATCAGGTGAACTCTAGACAGCAGGAAAGGCTCTTCTTAGCCTCACTCTCACTCCGCTCTCTTGTTTCAGTCAGTGATGAAATGGGCCATTCTGTCGAAGTATTTCCTCTGGAAGGTCTCGGAGTATTTCCTCTGGAAGGTCTTCTACCACATTTGCTGTCACATTTGGTGTGAAAAGCCACATTTGGTGTTAAGAGCCTTTAGCATCGCAAAGGTCCATAGCTAGCTAAGCCTGACTCTTTCTTAATAAACTATTTGTTCATTAGTTAAGTCTTTGTTCTGTATTAAGGCTAAAAGGCTAAGGATAAAGTGGTACCATAATCACTTTTTTTAACTCATTGATAATTCACAATTTTCCAATTAAATTTTATTTTCTTATTAGAAACCCATAAAAATGCTTTCAGTATTAATTTCCTGAACATAAACAATAGAGACATTTGATCTTTTCATCTAACAAAAACAATAGTCAGAGCCTGAACTTTGCTCCAAAGCATATTCTTTACTGACTGAAGATTCATTTTGATAAAATTGTATCAAATGTATCTTGATACATACTGTATATATCTTTATAGAAGGTTTGATGCAGTTAATTCATCAAAAGGACAATTTCTTCAAAAGTGCAGACCTAAAAATGCTGTGATTGGAGAAACAGTACTAGCGGACACAGACAAACAAATAGTAGCGAAATTGTTCATTATCTGTGAAGCTATTATAATTGACAAGCTGGGTCTCTTGTGGTCCACTGAAAACATTACTGGATCTAATTTAAAACAGGCAGGCCGCAAAAAAGTCCACCCACATACCTCCCGCCCGCTCTGTATTGACTGTCCGTCACTTTTGCTTTGAAAGAGAAAATGTGAAATGCACAAACAGCCAAGCGGAGCAACATTTTAGGCTCCAAACATCATTACATCATGGTCTAGTTTGCTGTAAATGTCACACCTGCAGTTTTACACTCTTGTATTCTGCAGAAAAATGCACGACATGGCTGAGGGAGGCTTGTCTAATGGTGACTGATTAAGTGTCAGAGATAATATTATGCATACTTTTAGTTTTATGTATGCAAATGCTTCCCAGTGCTAGCAGAAGCACAGCTGTGGGGAGGATATACTTCTTAGCCGCTAATCGACGCCACAGGGCTGAGAAAATCCCCTCCTTTGGTTTAGAAATTGTTTGCAAATTAAAGTAGCGCCCGAAGGTTTATCTCCCACCGCCTCTTTAGAAAATTAAGCAGAGGACTTCCTAAATCAACCTCCCTTTAGAAATCTGAAGCAAAGAATCATCTAAAAAAAAAAAAAGCTTAGGGCAACTTTGAAACACTTTATGAGCTTGAAATCCAATTTGAGCGCATGAGAAAATGCTAAACTGGTGTCAGAGGCACAAAGCTGTAAACACACATCCATCGAATCAAAGGATGTCTTTAAAATATCTGTGCTTGCTTTCAAATTGACACTATGATCTCATCGCATCTCAAATCTACTCTTAAAATAATGCAGGTGCGGTTGCTTGGGGCATAAATAGGGAGAATCTTAGCAAGCTGTCAAACCAAAACTGCTATTTTGGATGTTTTAGTGCTGCAGAGATGAGATGATCAATTTGGACTCCCAACTAGTTTACAGTGTTTAGAGGGTCGTTAAATCTTTAGACTATGTTTGTCACTGATATATTTAGTGTGGGGTGTTGGGGCAGTAGCTTCAGACGAAAGGTGCTTTCCAACACTATTCAAGTATTAATAGTCCACACAAACATTCAAAATGAAATATTAATCTTGACAAGTTCAGACAATAAATACTGTCTTTCTGTATACTGAGCCACATGCACTTTTAAACCTGGGACCATATAGTCCATCCATTATTTACACTCAATGATAATAAAAGCTAGGTAGTATCAGTTTTTGTAACAGTATGTTTTAAAATACAAATTAAGACAATAAGAATAATGTATTTTTTAAAATTAGAAAACATGGAATACGTTCATGGGCGTAACCTTTAGTTTACACATTTTTAACATGTGTAGCCTATAGACGAAGTCACAGACCCAATCTAAGTCGCTGGTTATTTAATACCTTAGCAATTATTTTAGATTACTCAATTTGAGTGAGCTGCAGCAGTCATATTTGATATAATAATAAAAAGGCTACCATCACCACTTTTTTTTCTCAAACTATCAATCCCAACTGGTCTGATGAGCACCTCTTTTATAGGTCTACTATATCTGATCCAGTGCAGCACTCTGCATATTAAAGACTCTGCTTAAAATTTCAGTCAAAAAATAGATTGAAATAAATGCAATTTCTTCATTACATATGTTTAAAAACATGCATGCTGTGAGAGGGATTATCTCTTCACAGACCTTACTTCACAGAAACTACCTGTTTATCTCTTTGGAGACGCTCTTTCTTTGCTTGGGACATTCCATAACAGCATAAAACTGATCTATCTCCATGTAGTCATGCAGGTGGCGTGTCCGCTACCAGGAATTGTACACTGTGCTGCTTTAACTATTTTTGCAGATAAAAATAAAGGGACATCGAAGTCGTATATGACTTCATAGTTTGCCAGATCTGTCCCTGCAGACCCAACAGAGTTGTTATTGTTCTTTGTGCAGAGCCTGACTAAGTTGTGAGTGTGAACACCTTGACTCTCCAAAGACAGAGGGATTTCTCAAAAGCTCAAATCACTCTTGTGCAGCTGTCTAGAACTGGCCTCTTGCATAAACTTTGTTGTAGATTTTGATGGACTGTTTGGAAGTGGCTCATTTGAGGTTCTCTTACAAACAAGATGTCTTATTTATATTCACTTTTCCTCTGCTGTTCTTCTATGTTTTATGCTTAATTAGCATTTTTATGGTTCCTTCATGTGCTTCTTCTTTATGCGCTTTCTGTCAGTGCCTGTCTCCAAGCTCAAAAATACACTTTATCAAAACATGTCAAAAAACATGTCTAAAGATGAAAAAGGATCCAGACACTCTTCTATTTACTATATCTTTGAAGTTCGTTGCATTATGTTTTTCTGTGGATGGAGCTGTTACCTCATTTCACTGCATATATTTGTATATGTATACATTTTTTGTCGACTGCAAAAATGAAAACTTCACTGGCATTCTCTACAGATTCAATCACACCCGACACAGGAGACTGCAGCTGGTTACACAGAATAGCTTGAAAAGTGTGTGTCCATGCACTGTGTTCAGCAATTACTTTTGTCACCTTTGAACTCCAGCAAATTTTAATCTCTGAGTGGGCAATTTATGTGAGTTAATTTGCTTTGTCCACATAGACGTCAGAATTTCAAAAGCTCCATGGTGATTTGTCATTTCTGTGAACTGTTAATGAAAAGATTAAAAGCCTTGTCATTCAGAAAGAACTTTAAATTTCTCACTCAATTGTGGCACATAATGAGTTCAATTTACTCTTTGAATAGAAGTACTATGTTTAACAAGTATGTATTACCAAGGCAACAAGAACCTGAGAAAAATGCCATTCTTGAATGGTCCAAAATGGGACTAATTCCCACAGTAAAGTTTTGAGTTTGTACCTCAACTTCAGACACACCTGGATCTTAACCCAAATACGTGGTATGACTTGGGTCAAGGAAACCTAACTCTGTTTACCCTAACTCCTAGAGCCCCTCATTTCAGGTAACACAATCTCCCACAGTTTATCTTCAATTGGGTTACAGTAACTTTACCCTGAAAATGGAATGATTTATGCTTCATGTCCAACATGCAACTCTTCACTTAAGTCAAATTCCACATCACTTCATGATAGACAATATTTGTAATTGAACGTAAAATATGCATCCCACCACAGGTTTAACTTCATGAATATACTCACTGTGCTCTCCACTCGTGTGTGTAAGGATGGTCCTGCTTCTGCACTGCTCAAGGTTGACATGTGACTGGAATGCATCAAGGCATTTTAAATATTTCAATAGATTTACCCCACCAATAAGATTGTAGTGCAGTGACCTGTATCTATATACCAAAGAAAGTCTATAATAACTCACTATATATTGAGCATGTTCCTACCTCTAATAAAACATACTTCAAGACAAATTTTCTTTTGGAAATTGATTAAGTCCATCTTAAAGACATAAAAACAAGCATGTCCTACTTGTAATTTATGAAAATAGCCTTAAGCCTAAAACTAAATGAGACCCCAAGGAAAGACTTTTGCTCCAAATATAGCACTTTGTTACACGTAGTTTGTTTTCTGAGAAGCCTGTTAAACAAAGACACTAATGGCTTGAAACTGGGTCAGTGGAGCAGAGGAACAACATTTTTTAAAAAAAACAATGCCCCTTCATCATTAATCAGGTCTACAGCAAATTAACTGTGTACCTCTGTTATTCATCCACATACTCCCATAATATGCTTAACCAGATATTGAAATTGGGAAGAAAAATTGCTCAAACTAAAAAATATGTTTTCTGCTTGAGTAATTTAGCATCAACTCCTTAACAAAAAATAAAAAAGCAAAATTTCCATTCTTAAAATTAAACCATGTATTAACAAATACAATAATAAACACCAAAATAATCCATACCAAATTACACTAATCTGCATGACTTGCATAACAAAGCACTGACCAAACAATACCAATGCTCAGTCTATTAGCAAAAAGCACACACCTCCATGGCATTCATAGCAACAGGACATATATATTTAGCCACTGCTTGTCCTATGACATAGTGATGCCTGACACCCAATCTCCGGCACCAAAAGCCACGACGGAAACTCAAAAAGAGCCTAAAAATAACTGTCTCAAGTGACAAAAGACTGCGCACCATTACTCAAAGACAGACGACCTACATAACATTAACATCATCAAATATTTAATCTTGTCAAAAATGGTAATAGTTATGGATCAATATTCCATTAGTTTAACGGTTTTCTTTAAGTAGGGCTTGACGTCAACACACGATTTGGAAATGTCTTGTAAAGGTGAACATTCTCCGTCAGTTCACGTCTCCATCTTAGTCAGGACACATGCTTTTTCACTTGTCAACCTTTGCACACTTCACGTCACTTCCCAACTTGTTTACACACCTCTTTCTCATTCTGCTGCCTGCTTCTGTTACAACAACCTGTCCTCCGCCGAGTCACTTCTGATAGGAAGTCCATGCCCCCCCTCCATATTTCACGTATAAATCATACACATTCAAACTGACTCATAGACGAATCAATGCTAAATATCATCACTACGAGAAGCTTCTTTAGTAGCTTCTGACACTTGTGATCTTTCATGGCCGATAGTTTTAGAAAATCAACGCAGTTTATGTAGCACAGTCACATTTTAATCTTTCAAAAATTGTTAGTCTTTCTTGTGTGTCTGATGTGTCACTGTTTACAGTTGCACAAAGCTCTCGTGGCATATTTGTATTTTGCTGTGAAGAAATGGTGCATAGCTGCTTAGCTGTGTCCCATTAAAATGCGTTCTGTGTTTCAATTATGAAACCAATACAATAACCAGTACAATAATCACCATCATGTACGTAGGTGTGTACTTCCACATATCTGCAATTCATAAAAAATGCTGTCTTTTTATGAATTGAACATATATATTTTGGACACTATGGTATACTATATTATCTATATCTTAACATAATTTGCCTTTTGAAAGTGTATGCCAGAAATGTTGAATAGTTGTGGAGAAGTAAAAAGTATACAACTGATATTAAATGATTTACTGAGAAAAGATCTAGTCTCCACTTGTTTTATGCTTTACAGAAAGTTTGGCATAAACAATATTGATGTTAAACCACTTTGGCCCATGTTAATTAATATGGGCATTATCATCAGCCACTCTAATGGACATTTACCCATGTAGTCCACCAGCTGTATCCAGCATCACATTATGAAAAAGCGTGTCTTTGGGACACATTTTCTCTTTAATCAGTATCTGTGTGCCCATAGTGACTTTAGTTTGATTGAACTGTTTACTAAACACAAGTGGCCATTATGCAAAATGCACCACACCAGATTAATCTTTGCCAATGTAAGAGCATCTCCTGCAGTGTAAGCATATTAAATCATAATTTATACCAGAAACACATCACACGGCAGTGACTTTTGTGTTATTAATAGGCTGTGAATTTCACAGGGTTAGTCTCATCAGTGTTTTATGATGCTGTTTAATATTACATTATATTATAGATACATTTACATATAATGTGATTATCTTCACCTTGATTTGAGGAGAGTAATCCAGAGAGCTGAGGCTGAAGTCATCAGAGTCAATAACATTATCTACAATATAGCTATTCATCTGAGATGAGGGGTTTGGCTGGTTTAACCGATATACACACAGTTATTCCAAGATTCTTCAAAACAGGACTGTGCTTATTCTTGTATGGAGCTATCAGCCACCTTGTGGTAGAAAGTGTCATTGCAACACTACCCAAGTTCATATGACCTGTTGTCGGAAATTAAAACCAACTGAGAACTTCACCTTACACTACCTTTGGAGCTAGTCACCCTGTTCTGTTGTTCATAAGACATAGTGATCACTTTGTACACATTGCATTGGCTGCAATCTGACTTTAAGTCACAGTGTTTGGAGGAAAATAAGTTTGGGTTTTTTTTAGGTTTTAGAGACAAAAACTAAAACAAATATACTCTTAGACTCAGATAAATTGCCAGTTCCTTTTTTTAAACAAAACTTTTCAACCCTACATTGAGGTTTAATTGTAGCAGAATTCTCAGCAAGATCATTAACACAAGGATATGTTACTCCAGAATGCAAAAAAATGTGAGTGTTTTGAGTCTCCACTATGAATAATGACACTGACAAATTCACTACACAACCATAAGTGAAAATGCTGTTCCCCCAGTGAATGAGCATTTACTCTCAGCTTGCGCTCATTTATTACAGTCGTCATGGAGACCTGTCATTCAAATTCATCACTGGTGCTGGAGTGTGACATGATTGGCTGCCACACAGGGCTAATCATGCATTTCTGCTCTGTGCCAGACTGTCTCCCTCCATCAGGATCATTCATGTTAGACGGATTCTCTCATTGTTCTTCCGACTGTGTAAATGACTGTGAACAATGAGATGATCAGAGTTTGAACTGTGTTCGCTGTAGCTCATACAAGAAGCCCCTTGTGACGTTCATTGCTATTGTATTTGATTAGTATAATTGAATCTATTTAGTTCCAAATGTTAGTTGAAATTGCGTCCTTATAAAACCTCGCAAAACTTTGCTTTGCACCAAATATGTCAAAGTAATTGGTGAAACATGAAAATATTGTGGCATTAGAGAAAAAGTTAAAGAAAAAAAAAATGGTGATAGTATATTGGATCATAAGGCAATCCAAAATACCGTAATCCTTAATTAAGACAGGGCTTTTGTGGTAGTTAATTAAACATGAACTGTTACACCTTGCTCCATCTGTGAACATGCTAATGACTAATATACGGTAATAGCTTTTTTACAGAATAACATCCATCTCCAAAAGCTGCATGCAAGATAAAGCCAGGGTTTCCAAAAAAACTTCACCACCACAATAGTGCACCACATTCACAAACATAGGGTAACACGTTAGTTTGGGTACCACATATTAATAGCTAACTAAGTGGTTATTGATGTGCAAGTCTGGTTATTTTGTTATTTCGTTAATATTTATAAATGTTATACTTATTAATATATATATACTTATTAATGCCTATTTATACTGAAAAAATGTAAGTGCATATGACAAGTTAAACTACTAATTTCACTAAATTGTAACAGTATAATAATTTATAATTTCACTTCCTGGTTGTACGTGGGCAGCAGAAATGGCATACGTAGAGGTAATTCCATAACAGTAACTATAAAGTAAAACAAGCGTCAAAACTTCTAAATTACACAATAGTTATGATTAGACTAATACAAATAAATTGCAACACTTTTATTGTGTGTTCCTTGCGCGTAAAATGTTCCTGGATTTTGGAAGTAATTTTCAGTGTTGTTGACATAGACTTAGGTATTTCGTTTTAGAACTCACCACTACTTTCTGTATTTGTATTTATCTTTTCAACTTTTTTTCCACAAACTGACACTTAACTGATGTAAAACTATGACACATTTACCACAGATACTACCCCAACATACCAAGTAATAATGAGAAACACATCAAAACCTGTCATATGCACTTAAATGACTTAAATGACCCACTATTTATGTCTTTTACTACTAGCTACGCATTAGCAGCTAGTGGTCCCTAAACTCAAGTATTACCAAACATAGATGTAAATGTAACATATAGGTATACTCACATGTAAAGCAGAACTTGTATAAACCTCTCTCCTTTCCTCGCAGTAGAAAGGAGAGTTTAATTCCAGATGTGTCTAAAGTCTGCCTTTTTCAGACAGACTCATCGATCGGCTGCCCGGGCTCACAGGGAGACGTGTTGCTAGTCACTGCTACGCCCGACCATCTCTTGATTGAATTTCCACTGTGGTGCAACGCTATCGCCAGGTATTCTGACCGCAGGAGGGGGGAGGACACAGGTCAGCGCTCTCGGCAGGGTTCCACTTTCTATGGGCTCCGGGCAGACACAGAATTGACAGGCTCCGCACAAAAGCTCTCTAATGCACGTGTAGAGGGAGCAGTGCACTTAATGATTCTGATAGCCTACTGCACAGTAAGGGCAGAGGCCTGGTACGCACAACCGCATAATTACACCTCTTTGGGATAAAGGTGTACACATGGATGATTTCTATCTGTGGGTTCAGAATGATGCCAAATTGGGACCGTTGCCATAGTGATTTGCAATTTAAACCTAAATATTGTATATCCTCTGAATGGGAAAAAAACAATGCCACATATAACAGGAAGCTGAAACCAATTAATACCGACAAATACACGTTACATACATTTTAAGATTTAGTTTAAGATACTAGAAGGAAATAATGTCATACTGGTTTAGCTTTATAATAACTACACCTTAATTAGTCTTAATAAAGCATGAACATAGACTTAATTCATAACGAACAAATAGTTGTTTCAGAATAATTCATGCTTAGTCACTATTTAAATAAGGGGTTTGTGTATTAACTATGTACTTACTAAGTCTGAATCATTCTTAATTAACTATTTGTTCATTATGAATTAAATCTTTGTTCATGCTTTATTAAGACTAATTAAGGTGTTGTTATTACAAAGTGTTACCGTCATACTCCCAGATGGCAGACAAGAGCCAGTTTTCCCTATTGATTACATGGCATAGAGAAAATAAAGAAATATCCAAAAGGTAAATTCACTATTGTTAAACCTGACCATTTCTGTTAGTGACTAGACCTTGCAACTCACTGTATTTCAACAGTATTCAGCAACACCTAATAGCTATACTTTAATTAGTTCTAACAAAGCATGAACAAAGACCTAATTTATAATGAACAAATAGTTTATTAAGAATGATTCAGGCTTAGTAACTACTTAGCTAGTACCCTAAATCCTAATCCCTTAATTAAGTAGTTACTAAGCCTTAACCACTATTTTGTTCATTAAGAATTCATGCTTTAAGGCTAATTAAAGTGTGTTTTTATAAAGTGGTTACCAATAGGTATTCATTTTAGCTGCCCCCCCAGTTCTGTATTATTAAATATTATTGATTTATAGACTGTCCTATTGTCATCTGAAACCCATGTACTCAATCATCAAAGCTATACATTGTTTTCTGCTTATAAAATGTAGTGAACATGAGTTGTGTTTATGGCAGATCCCTGATGGAGCGCACTGAATGAAGGACACCGGATATCCACGGTTAACCTGAGAGGAATGCATAATTCAGAGCAGCTACAGCCCAGTGTCATGTGCGCTCGGCTGTTTTATCTCCTCACAGCCATCTGGTTACACAGACAACCGCCACTTTCCTCCAAAGCAAAACCTAGAAACAAAACATGAATATACTGATCAATATGGTCAATTATGCAACATGCTACATCTTGTTCTTGCTAAAATGTTAAATAAATTACTTATGGAATAGGAGTGATATCGATTTAGAAGAATCAAAATGAAGTTGGCTTGTGCAGAACCTGTCTTGAATGGAAAATGTTATCTTCAAGTTCAGATCATACCTAGATGTGTTTTGTTTCATTCACACATGTCTGAGTAATCCCCTAGTATTAGTCTGTCTACATCTCCCAGCTTCAAATGCTCGGTTCCACCTTATGATGTCATCAAGCAGTAGTTTTCAAGTTAACAGCTACCTTTTACCTTTTGTTTAGTAGGTATTGGCAATTGGAACAGAGTGCTTTCTGTTAGACAAAACTCTAAAAAAAGCCTAGAAATGCAGGATACGTGTGTTAAACATGTGTGAATGAGCAAAACACAACACCGGGTATGTTTATGATGAGGAAACAACATTATGACATAGATTTTTTAAAAACAGTGCAATATGGGCCCTTTAATCTATTTAGCTACAAAAACACTGATAACATATTTAGGTTTAGTGTTGTGTCTTGCAAAGAATCTTCAATAACAAATAGAAATTTTAACTGCCCTGCTTACACAGAAACATAAATAAATACAAAATGCATTCAATGTAACAAGTAAAGACAAAGACTACATAAATGATCTATTCAGTCTAACTACAATTACTTTTTGTGAATGGGAGTTTATTGGTTTTGAAAATGTATGATATATATTTGTGTTTACTTGCAAGGAACTCTACCAGGACCTTTTGGATTTTGCAAACATTATAACAGATGGAGGAAGGTCTGTGTATCATTGGAGGAAGACAAGCAGAGAGTCAGCAGTATGCAGTGACTAATATTTGTCCTTCTTTGTGCTGATGAAACACAAGTCTTGCATAATATATTAGTGTCGTAGTCTATTATAAATGTTTGTGTATTTTCTCTAGTGCATTTGCCTCATCCCATCTATTTGCCTGCCTTTGTTACCCGCAATAAAAGTGTCACCTTGACTTTAGGCCATTTACATGCACAGTGAGTATTGTGTCTCTGCCCACACAATGTAAACCCAGTTAGTGCGTTACCTTAGTGCTCGCCTGACACTTTCTGTTTGTAGTGTGTTTGTTTGTTAAAAACATACCTCTCCTAAAGCAGTGTCAACATCAAGAGTAATCATCAGTGCGCCCTCTACTGGCGTCTATGGGGTTTGCAGACTCAGCCACAGCCAGCTGCTTCCCAACCACAGAACAGTTACAAGGTAATGTGACACCTCCAGGGAATGCACCTTCCAGTCGAGATTATTTGTTGCTGAGCTGGCAGTGGAAGTCTGAGTGCTTTCGGTTCAGTGTTGCAGCAATTATTTCATAGCCTACACATAGAACATCCAGTTAGGACAATGCCAACGGGCTGTTGTCACATTCAACTGTGTCTGTTACAGATACAGATATCTAATCAGTGCACACTGTTCAAGTATTCCAATTCAACTTGCACATTGCACATAATAGCGGAATTAGCTACACAACTTATTTGAGCTAATTGTAATTGTGAAATATGCTATATATGCTATATTGTAAATGATGGTTACAAACTGTTGATCACAAGCAAAACGAAAATTACTGTCAAAGGGAATGACACTGTCAAAAATTAGCTATGCGCAGTGTGCCTTTTCACCCGCAAGATGGCGTGCGTAGCTGGGATAAAAAAAAATCCCATCCTTCGGACGATTCCCCGCTGTAGACCCTTTTGGCTGGTGCTTAGCATTACCCCAGTAACCCCAGTCTGTTAAACAGGGGCAAGAGTTTGCCAAGACAGTTAATTATTTTACAAGTCTTTTAATGGCATTGGCTTCACTGAGTTATATTGATGGAGCAGTTATTATACAAAGTCATCAGTGAAAGCGAATAATAGACTACTGTAGAACACAAACATTGACTTGGAAAATACAGTGGGCCTGACCATAATCTCGTAATGGATCTTGCAACTGGAATATGTGTTTGTTGACCATTTTATAATGTCGCCTGTGAATTTATAATGTAGTCCCCATGAAAGCTAGTTCCAGTAGCCTAATGATTCTATGAACACATCTATAGCACATGACGGTACAGCGCTGTGTGCGCGCTGCGGCTCGACCGTCCTTAAGCAAGCCACGATTGGCCAGAGCGAGTCACGTTGTCCGTGGAGCTGTCAGTCCGATGCTGCACCATTGTTCCCTCGGCAGCGCTCAGCAGCCGGAAGGAGGGCTGCATCTGTGTTTCGTGTATGCGACAATTGTACCGGCTACTGTTGAAAACGCAACTGACCGGGATTTGGGTTTTAGCGACACTGCACTGACCGATCCTCTGCGTTGACAGCTACGCGTAAATGCGTAAAAGGGAAGAAAGTCCTTAGAGAGAGGGGCGTTATTCACTGGATGCAAGATAGTAACGAAATGAAAGGTGAGTAAAAGCAATCTTTTACATATGTCTGTTAAATTACACATATATCTATTATAGGATACATTAACATGAGCTGCTACACTTCCAAACATTCTATATAGCTAACAATGGGACAATATGTGTGCTCCATTTGTCTGAACTCTTGTGGGCCACTCTTGTAAGTCTAACTATAGGCTCATTAACATTAATATACTATGAAAATTTAACTACTTAGACATTCATTTGAACTGTCGCATTATGTAATGTCATCATGTGTCTTTAATAGCCTATAAGGAAGATGCTACTTTTTAAATCCCCCTGTACCTTTGTCATTATAGAAAACACATGCCCAAGTGCAGTGTGCCTCCAGTCATTGTATTGCATTGTGACCAAATGGCTCTCCAAACCCTAAGCCATTCACAATACCGGGACAGCAGTGAGTGGGGGACCCTGCTGAGAATCAAGCAAAGGAAGCAGAGTCTGTTCCCCCTGCTGCTTTCCCCAGGG
>KN483071.1:72742-83260 GCA_000787095.1 Periophthalmodon schlosseri | reverse complement strand
TCAAGCCCCCCAATCTTCCCTCCAAACCCCCTCCACACCCCCCACCCTCGTTTTCATCCGTCTGCAGCCTCGGGGCCAGTGTGAGTTAACATAGTGTACAGAGCACATGTGAACGGCTCGTTTGCATAAATCTGTAGATGTCGCTACATGGCCTTAACTGGATTCCTTTGTGTTTAATTGTGCTAGTTTTTTTTTTTTTTTTTTACCATGTGCATATGTGTGTTTGAGACAAAGCTGCAGGAGAGTGAGGATACAATGGATATTGTTTGTAAAATTTGGTGGAGAAATGCTGTCATCACCAAGCAAGGAGGATTCATTTGATTGTTCAACATTGGTGCAGACACAATATATCGCAATAGAAACAAAATTGCAAGATGAGTTGGTGCAGTTATAAAATCCCAAATATGCAGTCATTTAGATAATAGAATGTCCTCTGCAAGGAACAAAATATTCTGTCTTTACACAGAAAAATCTTGTATCTGTAATTTAGACCTACAAATGTTGTGACATGCATTCATATTATGTTGGAGGTTGAGAAATTGTAGTTCCGAAAATGTATGTCCCTGGAGATGAAGCTACATAGATTCAATTGTGTACATTGTGCCATCGATTGGGCGGCATTAACAAATTGATTCTGCAATTTCCCTTTATCTGTTGAAATACTGTATATTGAGAAATTGTGCATGGGGTTAACAAGTGTGATTGAGTTTGTCTGTTTAAAGCCGATGATTTTGATTTTTGTTTTTCTGTTTGATGGAAAATGACAAAGACTAGCTGTATACTCTGTGGATTGACAAATGTTTCCTTCTGCACATGGTTTTAAACTAAAGGTGACCCCATAAATTGGTTTCTGTAAATGCCTCTACATGACCTCAGGAATCCTTTGTGTTTTTCTGCGCGGATTTCATTCAAAGATTATGGAAGCTGTAGTAGATGACTAGATTTGATGACAACATTAATATTTCATTGAAGATATTTAAAGGGCCCATATTACACAGTTTTCTGATCTATGTTATAATATTGTTCCTCATCACAAACATACCTGGAGTTGTGGTTTTTTTTTTTTACACATGTTTAACACAGTTTCATTCACACATGTTTAACACAAATCCTGCATATTTAGGCTGAGCTCTTCTCTCAAACAGAAAACACTCTGGTCCACCTTGTGATGTCATGTGGTAATACAAGAAGTTTTTTAAACTCCATATGCCTTCACTAGAATCATTTGGATGATTCCAGCCCTGGAATTGCCCATCTCTACTCAATCAAGGTAAAAGGTAGCTGTTAACTTGACAACTACCACTTCATGACATCACAAGATGGAACAAAGCATTTTGAGCTTTGGAGATGTAGACAGACTAATAATAAAGGGTTATGCAAACATGTGTGAATGAAACAAAACACAACTCCAGGTATTTTGAGGAGCTAAGAACATTTTAACATGGCTTAAATCTCACAAGAGTCAATGTTCCTTAATATAGGACCTTTAAAGATTATAGTTAGTGCATTATTTATGAGGTTGTCAGTTATGCGTTATTAATTCTAAATGCTTAGGTATCAAAAGTATTTATATGAACATAAGGCATGCTATAACTACTAGCACAGTAAAATCTGTGCATTTAAATATATATAGTGGTTTTCACAACTTTGATAGATCTGTTGCCAATTGTAATGCAGAATTGGCAACAGATTTCTCTCCTTTATCTCTGTGATAGGGACGTTGCCAAAGACATTATTTCACCTATTATTGTCATTACTGAATTATGTATTAATAGAAAATGCACAGCACAAAAACAGCTATAAATCTTTACAATCTCATTTCGTTGTGCAGTCACCATGGTTCCAAATTGACACATGGAAGCAAATGACAGTCATTTCCTAGCAGTGGGCAGAAGTGAGTGTGTGACCTCTTAAAAACACTGGCCTTTTCCAGTCTAATTTAAGAAACACTGTACCAAACCGTGGGTGAACGTAAGCGCGCGCTGTTTGGGATCCTCCACTGACATCATCTGTGTGTGTGTAATCATGCAGGCCACAGCGGCTCCTCAGGGGAGTCCAGCTGAGACCTGGCCTCTCTCTCCCCCCTCCCTCCCTCTCTTTTTCTCTCCTCCCTCTCTCTTCCCTCCCTCCCTCTATCCCTCTCTCTCTCCTCCTTCTCTCCTCTCGCTCTCTTCCCTCCCTCTCTCTCTCCTCCCTCTCTCTTTCTCTCTCATCCCTCTCTCCTCTCGCTCTCCCCCCTTTCTCCTCCCTCTCGCTCTCCCTTCCTCTCTCCTCCCTTTTTCCTCTCGCTCTCCTCCCTCTCTCTCTCCTCCCTCCCTTTCTCTCTCCTCCTTCTCTCTCTCCTCCCTCCCTCCCTCTCTCTCCTTGCTCTCTCTTTCTCTCTCCCATGCTCTCTCTTTCTCTCCATTTCTCTCACTCTCTTGCATTCTATCTACCACCTCTCTCTCTGTCTCTCCTCCTACACGCTCCCCTCTCTGTCTTTTTCCCCCCTCTCTGCCTCTATCTCTTCACACCTCTCCCTCCCATGCTCTCTCTCTCCTTCTCTCTCCACTTCTACGCTCTACCCCCCTCTCTCTTTTTCTCTCCCTCTCCCCTCTTGAATTCTCTCCCTTTCTTTTGCCTTCTCTTTCCCCTCCTGTGCACTCTTTCTCTCTCTTTCTCTCCCACTCTTTTTCCCCGTTTCTCCCTTTGCCCTCTTGTGTTCTCTTTATCCCTCTCTCTTTTTCTCCCTCCCTTTCTTTTTCTCTGTCTTTCTCTCTCCCTCGCTCCCCTCCTGCGCTCTATCTCTCTCTTTCTCTGTCACTCTCTATCCCCCTGTCTCTCCTCCTTTCCTGTCCTCTCCTTCTCTCCTCTCTCTCTCCCCCCCTCCTCTTGTACTCTATCTCCTCTCTCTCTCCTCCGTTGCGCTCTCCTTCTCTCCTCTCTCTCTCCCCCCCTCCTCTTGTACTCTATCTCCTCTCTCTCTCCTCCGTTGCTCTCTCCTTCTCTCCTCTCTCTCCCCCCCCCCCTCTTCTCCCTCTCTCTCCTCCGTTGCGCTCTCCTTCTCTCCTCTCTCTCTCCCCCCCTCCTCTTGTACTCTATCTCCTCTCTCCTCTGTTGCTCTCTCCTTCCCTCCTCTCTCTCTCTCCCCCCCTCCTCCTGTACTCTCTCCTCGCTCAGGCTCAAGGTTGCCGTTTATGGCGTGTGCGACACCAGTGATGGATGAGTTCGAACACAGTCTCAGTCTGGCTCTGATTCTTTTGTGCTTTTCAGGGATTTGTTAGGGCTGCAGCTCAGTATATTTCAAAGTTATCACAATATTGCACTGAACTGTTTCTATCACCTATCATCTCCAATTGTATATTTCTGGGATTGGCTTTTTTATGTCAGAATAATCCTCTTCTTTAAAAACTATATTCAGAATTACACCATTATTATGTGTATTGTGTAGGCTCCAGAGCTGATATTAGTGTTTTTACATGGTCTTGAATGGATTCCTTTGTCTGTATTTGTGAGATACTGTAGTGAATGTTTAGTGCTTTAGGGCTGTGCAATTAATTACATTTTAATTGATCAGTGAATCCTCTCTCAGTAAAAGCATGTGGTTTGGAGTAGAGTTCAGACTTTGAAGGAAGGAATTTGACTCTTTCTTGTATTAAATAAGACCTATTGTGCTCATGTCTGCTATATAGTTATAGCTATGACACCCATGGATAATTATATTATAAATTGCACATTTCGCATTAAACGTTATCACAACAAAGAGCAGTGTAGCTGTCGGCCCCTCCTATGAATAGCTGCAGATCACACTAGCTAGTAGCATTTTTTATTTTTTTTATTTGTACCAAAATGACTATGTCACGCTGCCGAATCCTACGCGTATCGTTGATTAAGAAAATAAAATTGGAGAACAAAGTAAGTGCAGAGCAGTGGGTGTATGCTGGTGGCGGTGAAAACGGGAATTGATCGGCAATATGGCATCTTGAGTATAAGTGACTGAAGACTGCTCAAACATGCACAAATCACTCCAAAAACAACTTCAAGAGGGTAAATGAGAAGGGGAAACAACTATAACATGGTTAAAAACTCTGGAAAGTCCATTTTACAGACTAGGTCTGCTTTAATGGCACTGATTACAATTCTGTCTTATACTTAGGAAGTAAATATAGAAAAGCATGTTTTTCAAAATAAAATCAAATTAAACAATTTGATTAATCAATGTGAGGAAAAGAAAAGGTGATTATTTTTTGGTCATATTGTCCAGCCCTAGTGCAATCTATGTACCGTATGCAAAATGATCTCATTTAGAGCTACTCAGCTGTTGCATTTCTTTTGCCATCCCTCTCTATAGAGCTTTTGTTGTTAGCAGCATGTAAAATTATGAACAATTTGGAGCTTCAAATAAATGGTTAATTGTTTGCCTTAAAACAGACCTATTATGCAAAATTGACTTTTCAGAGCTTTTAGCCATGTTATAGTTGTTTCTCCTTCTCATTTGTCCTCTCGAAATTATTTTTGTTTAATCACTTATTTTCAAGATGCCATATTGCAGATCTATCCCCGTTTCACCGCCACCGGCACACGCCCACTGCTCTGTACTTACTTCGTTCTTCAATTTTATTTTCTTAATCGATGATATACATAGGATTCGGCAGCGTCACGGAGTCATTTTGGTATAAATGAAAAAAAAAGTCGGCTACTCACTAGTGTGATCTGCAGCTATTCATCGGAGGGGCCGACAGCTCCACGTCTCTTTGTTGTGATGACGCTTACGGTGACGTCAGCTCCCATTGAGCACCGCAGTTTTCTAACGTGGAAGTCAGTGGACTTGTTTCTTTAATAAAGTTGTTTTACATGAATATTGTGATTTAAAATTAATATTGTGCAAATTATAACATAATGATCCATGGGTGTCATAGATTATAACTATATAGCAGACACAAGCACAATAGGTCTTCTTTAGTACATACAATATATAGAATGTAAAGAAGTTAAAGCGAATTATTTGCGTTTAGTGTTTGATTCTTCTTAGTGTTGCTTATCTATGATTTTTCAGATTTTATTTAGTGTGAATCAGCCTTAAAGATATCTTTGTTCAGTAAAATAAGTCAAATGCAGTTGTATTTGTCTACTATCATCTGGTTCTACTGGAGTACACCCCACAATTCACACTAAAAGGGAAAAAAAACAAAAAACAACTCAAATTAGAAAAGCCAGAATGAATAGAACGATCTGCCAAGCCATCTGGGCTTCTGAATGTGCGCTTCAATGCAGTGGAAACATTAGTAGTCTGTCATGAGAACAGCCATATTGAATGGCATTGGCAATTGGCAGAATCAAATGAGACATTTACTATGAAATATGTCACCAAGTCTTACCATCAGTCACCAACACTTACATATTAGCATTATAGCCATATGCAGCTCCCAAACCTAACATTTGTCTGTATAGAGATAATATAATATATAATATGTAAAGTTTCAATAGAAATCCTTTTTACAAATGAGAATATGATATATTCAAATCTTCATAACTATGTTGTTCTATTTGGTCTATAAAGGCCGGGCAATGTGCCAAAAAAAGTTAGCTTAGCTTTTTTTTTAAATCATGATTTGCAATTGTATTTTGTTGTATTTCAAAATAATAATAATAATAAAACATAAACAATACAGACTTCCTAAACATAAACAATACAGACTTTTAATAATTGCAGTTTAACAAAAAATGATACAATTTCTTCATCCAAAATCTGAACTCTGCTCCAAACCACATGTTTTTACAAACCCAAAGAGGGTTGGCTGTAAACCTCTTGATTCAAAAATACCCAAATGTATCATTGATGATTAGAAATGACAGAATATCAGTCTTGATTAAAATTGAATTTGATCAAGATTGAGCACAGGAAATCTTTCAAAATAATCACTTTTTAAATTTCCCCTATTTCATTTTCATTCTATAAAAAGATCTGTTCCTGACCTTGAGAAAGTTGGCTTCTATTGGACCAGTTTCTCTCAAATTCTCTGGACTTTCCTGGCTCTTTAAATACGTGGGCGTTTTTGTTCGTACTAGTTCTGTTCGGATCTGCTTTCTCTGCCTGTTTATTGCGAGACATTTGATACTCAGTGCCACCGTGTCACTTGGCAGAGCTTAACTCTGTTTTTTTTTAAATGCTGCAACTGCAAGAAGAAATACGACCTGTTTTTATGTTCTCCCATCTTCTATTGTAAAGGTTTAACTGCATTTCCGTGGTATTCGGCAACCTGTGTGGCATTTATGTTGTTGAGTAATAAGGTGGATAAAGGCTATCGTGATTGTCATAAAACATATTAATGGGGTCAGTGATTTTTTCCTAAGTTCATTAAGCTGACTGACAGGTTAAGAGGCAGTGGTTGCACTGAGATAAAACAGGACATAGAGCAGTAGCATGTTGATGTAATTGGTTTGGCGTGCCTGCATTTGTGAAGTGATTAGGAGAATGACAAATTTGGTCCTATTCAGTGCAGTGCAGTGTAGGCAGAGCGCAATACAATTAGATGGAGACTGACTGACTACAATGTGTGCTGTCAGTGAGTAAGTAGAAAGCATTAGCTACTTTTATCTTAAGCTAGTTCGCCTTCTTCTTTTAATGCTATTTTGTATCTTATATGGTACTGATTTGTTTTTGTCTTTGAAAACCTTCTGCAATGCACATTGGGTTGATTGAGCTGTGAAATGTGCTTTACTGCTGGGTTTCAGATGACATCACAACACCCTATAAGCCAATAATATTTAATACAGATAGGGGGCAGCTCATATGAACATTGTTAAAATGTTAAAATGTTTTTTGTAACACGGCGAGTTTGAGGGTCTAGTCAGTCATAGAAATGATTAACATTTGTGAATTTACCTTTTAGATATTTCATGGCAAAGTACAATGTAATCAGTAGGAAAAACTGGCTCTTACCCCCTGTCTGGGAGTATGACAATACAACTGCCTTGCCTAGATTCTAGGCTTGTCAAAAAAATACTTAAGCCAGTAACTAAACTAGATGCTAATTTGTGCAGGTGTCGAGATGAACAATGTTGTTCTTTTTCAGATGTACGGCAACAGGTTAAATAATTTTTTTGTGGTATTGCAATTGCTTTAGATGCCTAGAAGCTACTTGCTATTTGACTTTAGGTTAAAGTTAAGGTACAGTTAATTATTTCTTTTAGATACATTTGTCCTATATATTTGACCCATCCTTCAATGCTACTGAGGCAACCTGTGGGTGCCAGGGACTAGCAGGCTATGTATTTCCAATATGATACAAATGATGATGTTTAGTGTAACAATGTAAATGGATTGTAATGCATTTCTTCAACTGAAGAGTCAAACTGAGTATAAACAATGACAGTTCTCCCAGAATAGCTTTGCCTGTTATTTGGAGCATGCTCAGAATAGATACCCCCCTATTAACCTGTGAATAGAACTCCAGTGATCTTTACAAAATGCTTTGACAGAACCTGCATGACATCAAGGTCAATAACACTTGCTTATTTGATATAAACAAATAGATTTTGTTAGCAAAATTACAGCACGGAAATTGGTTTAATGTGCTCCTGTCACCAGGTCTTTCCTTTCAGTTGAATTTCAATATGCCCACACAAACAGAATCAACAAAGCAGTGTTGTTTATGCCTTCCTGGATTGAAATAAGGACGCCTCCTGTGAGTGAGAGCTAATATAGGTCAGTGGCGTCTCTGGTGCAGTGGTGTAAAAATGTCAAATGTCTCCTCCTCTACATTTCTCTATTTGCATTTTTACGTAATGGAGCGACGTGTTTGTGAGATGCAATATGAATCATTAAAGCAGTGAGGATGAGTCAATGATCTGTGATTGGAACACACACAATCATTTTGCCTGTTACCTTCAGCCGTGTTCTGGAAGCTTTGATTATGCTGAATTAAATGAACACTTCCCTTTATCTTCAAAAAGGCTTTTTAGTCATGATATTGAGCTGCTGTTTGTTAATTAAAACTAATTGAGTGAAGAGTATGGTGCCCCAAGTCACATTTCTGGTGAGGGGGTTCACCACCTACTTATTTCCATGGAAATGTCATTGCTTCGCCTGGAATGTTCCATAGTATGACATCAATACTGGCTTCTTTCTAAAAAAAATACCACCATGTATTTGGGCTAAACAATTTTGAAAAAAATATCTACTTGCAATTTTTCTGATAAGCATTGCAATTAGAGTTGCAATTTATGTTTTAATAATTGGATTCTGTTCAAAGTTCACATTTTCAACACATCTAGGAGAATTAACATGAAGACTGAAATATAAACTGACAAACTAATACAAGAATCACATGTATTTCAGAACATTTTTACAGGGTTGTGGAGTAAATTATGGCACTTCAAAAACTGCAGCCTTTGCGATTTGTTAATTGCACACATTTGATTTAGATTTGATTGCGATTAATGGAGCACTATCATATATTTAATACACTGTATATATAGAATACATATATTACATCATGTACCTATGACTTAAGGGAAATATGTGTATATGCATTATAATATAGAGCAAAAATATTTATCTTTGCCCAGCTTTATTGTCAAGTCCAAAGCAAACTTGATCAGTTCCACAAATGGTTCCTTCATGACAGACATAGAGTTTGCAAATACGATGTGGTATTGCATAATTTAATATAAGTAAACAACACATGCTGACATGCTGAATGTACACATATTCCTTCATGCTCATTTGGAGCATATGAAAGCTCTATATTTAGTGAAGCTGCTTGTGAAATTAATTACATTAGTTGAAATTCAGTATTTATTGTACTTGCTTTGATAACTAGATAAAAACATAATTCTTATCTGTGAGTATCAGAAATACGCTGTGTAGTAGTTATTACAGTGTGTGTATATAGCCCCGCAGGACAGTGAGCCTGCAGCGGTGGGGGGATGCGACAGGGCTGGAGCAGTGCAGTGCTGCTGGGCTGGGTTCACTGAGGACACTCCGAGGTGGGGTCCTGTGACACTTGCGGTTGGGACTGATGAGAAAACAAGTGGATGAATAGGCTTGTAAATAATTGGCTTTATTTCTGCCTGAAGAGTTTTCCCTGTACTGCATTGCACGTGTTGTTTGTAGTGCAGTGCAGTCTGGCTCTAAAACCCGTGGGCTTTAGTCTCTTCTGTACAAGGAAGTGCAGGACCTAATGTTGACACGCGGTCTAATTGAGTGTGAGTATGACATCACACCTCCCTCCCTGCACAGTTCCCACAAACCCAAAACTGTAACCCACATTTTATTCAACAGCATCATATTCTTACTAAGAATTCACTCTTACTGTCATTTAGCCTGCAACATGTTTTTTTCTGTTTGCTAGTATTGTAACACATACAACACAATGTCAACTTTCACTGTTACTAATACAAGGCCTAAAAGGATCTGTGGTTGGAACATAGACAATAATTCTGCCTTTTACTGTCAGCTTTGTTGTGGAAGCTTTGATTTTGCTAAGTTAATTCATGTTTCCCTTTATCTTCAAAAAGTGATTATATTGAACTGGCACTAACTAATTGTTTAGTCAAAAGTAGATGCTTTAAAGCTACCATCTGCAAGTTTATTAGCTTTTTTCACCAGTAGTTTCACAAGTATTTTTTTTTCATCTGGCTCTTGTTTAGACTCACCTGTGCTCTCTGGTCTTCCTCTGTCAGGCCAAAGCTGTCAGAATGCAGTAACATAGATAGCATCTAGTGGTGTTTTGTGAGAATACAACAAGGGCAGGTTGGCCAGTCTAATTACAGATGCTTTAAAGGTTCACTAACTTGTTCCACAGTACGTGATTAAACGTATCTGTCTCCATATTAACAAGCAAGTGACTCACCAGGCCAAGATTATGTCCAGAAATATGCATTGTAATCAAGAGTATATTCAAGTTGACTTTACCTAATTCTGCCGTGGTAAATATCTGTATTTGTATTGTATTGGTACAAACCATTTTAGGTGCTTTTGGAGTTGGCTGCGATATCCACTATTTCATTCATTGTCGGAGGCTACTAATTTTTACTCCTAGTTTATCTCCTAGTTCAACACTAAGAGAACATCACATCATGATTCTCTAATACCGTACTACAAATTGGCTGCAATTCATTTGCATTCAGAAGCAATTGTACTACATTCTTTGTATTCACTTGAAGATCTATAAAGAGACGCACGTTATAGCACGGGGAATTCAACCCACAACCTCCTTCCACCTGAAATAACAACACTGTAAAAAATCTGACCTCAATAATGCTATTGGTCTCAGATGTTTCTATTAAATTTTCCCATGCACCCCTCCCCCTCCCCTGGCTGTTCTATTCCCCTCTGTATCCTAGCCCTCATCTGTTACCCCCCGGTTCACCCACATTCATCAGGCCTGTACATTTCCTCCCCTCCCTCCTCTCCTCCTCTTCTCCAGCTCGCCGCGCTCTGTAAAAATATCTGCAGACTCTCTCCATCTCTCCATGCTCTTGCTCTTTCTCTCTCTCTCTCTTTCCCACCCATGTGATCTGTGAGGCAGGCTC
>KN483071.1:53050-72704 GCA_000787095.1 Periophthalmodon schlosseri | reverse complement strand
CTCGGGCCCCGTTCACCTTTCTCCTTCTTGCCCGCCTGCCACTAATGAGCCTTTGTGTGGCCTAAAAGAACCAAGAGTTTACCGGCATACGGAAGCGACATTACACCTAACCTTTTCCTCCCACGGCGCCTGACAATCTCCGGCGTTACTAAAAGTCAACGGCGTGGAGCGGGAGCTGAGACCTTTTGGTTTGTCATGATCTGTTTCTTTTTTTTTTTTAATGGTTTGGCGCTGCGTTGAGAAGAGGTGAAGGGTGTCACCGGTGGACGCAGGTCAGTGGGCGCTTGTAAGTGGAGAGTGAGTGGTGATGGGGTGGACGATTGGTCATGACTGGATACAGATGCCACGGCTGCACTCCGAATGGGTTTGGTCACCTGTGTTGTGTCATCTGTTCAGTCTGATGGAGTAACCTTGTAACACAGAGGTGTGAGGAGTGAGCAATGTGGCTAAATGATGGCTAATTAACTAAGTGTTGTTAATTACAGCCACCAAAATTGTTTAAAGATTTTGCTGACTGGATTTGTTGCTGGAGTATAGCAAAATAGGGATGAATGAGGGACGATTTGTGGAAATTGACTAAATGTTGTTTTTTTTTGTTTTGTTTTTTTTTAGAAGTATTGCAATTAGATTTGCGATTTATGTTTTGATAATAGGATACTGGTCATTCACATTTTAAACGTGCCCAGGAAGAATCACATGTATTTCAGAACATGTTGTAGCAGCTTTTATGGAGAATAAGACACAATATTATATTGTTTGTGAAGGAAATTATGGTACTTCAAAAATGTCAGCCTTTGCTAATTGCATCCATTCCATGCGATTTTTATTTGATTTCTTTCATGAGTTTTAACATTTTACAATGGTGGGTACATTTAACATGTACAAACATTTAAAATGTACTCACTTCTCAGTAGTGTTAGTGTTAGTACACATTCCCATCATTTCAACATAGAATACAAGACACAAATGGAACAAAAGGGATTGACCACTATTTATATTTTGTTAATCTATTTCTTACATACTCAGAATAAAATTGGGCCTTTTTAGATTTGTATATTCAACCCACTTTTCCCAACAAGACACAAACCAACCTTGTTTGTTATTTACAAATACTGTCATCCATTTTATAAATATCTAGTGTTATTTCCCACCATGTTGTCGATTTTGATTTGATTTCCATTAATCTTGCAGCCCATAGAGAAGTAAAGTAGTGAAGAATTCACCACTGCAAGAAGGTTGAAAAGAAATTATTGATCCCATCTTTCTTGGTTGCATTCCATATAGTAGGTCTAACTGTAATGGGTTGTTGGAGTTTTGAGTGCTTTTACTGTCAAAAGAAAGTACTGGAGTGATTGTCTAAGTCTTATAACATTTTACAAGGCACTATGATGTATAGGAAGACTAAATGATATACAGTATCAAATGTTCATGTTACAGTTATTAAGAGAGGAAAAAATATCATTTTCCCATTATTCACGATTATTGGCATCATGAGCAAAATGTGAAATCCATTTTGTCTAATAGATATTCCTTTATGTGACAAGTTTTATGAAATCTAAGGTTCTGAATGAAAGTTAATGTGACATAAATAGACAGATAAAAAGCATTTATCATTTTTTAGAGTAAATTCAATTGAAATAACTTACTTTTGCTTCTTCTATTGTGACCCAAATAATCATGATTATCAATTTACCAAATAATCTTGATAAGAACTGTAATAATAATAATAACCTATTGAATTAATTTACAAATCTGCACAAACAAACTGCCGTAAACTTTGAATGCTGTTACTATGAAATATTATCAAAATGTTCTGTAGACATGATAGTAAAGCCCATATATGTATGTTCTAGTGTGATTTAGTGGAATCATAAATCACCTTACTTAATTGTAATTGCTGTTACCATGACAACTTTCAGAATCCTGTACGCCTACAGGAATCTCACAATATTAGCTATAGGTCTATATAATGGCATATGTATTCTTTCTTGCATACTGCAGCTCATTAAAATAATGGCCCACTTTTTGATCCCAAACCACCAGTTGAGAATAGTTACACTATACAACCCCAAGTCAAGAGTCCAGAGTCCATGTCCATGGGTGACACTCAAACCATCCTGATTTGATAAACATGATTTGTCCATATTTATAAAAGGGCTTTGCTTGATTAAGAAAACCCCTCTTTTTCACATGGAGAAGCACTGTGATATGGGAAAGCACTACTTGTGAGAGTACATTATAATCTCCATGGAAACCACTTTTGGTATCAAAGCGTAGTGCAGCATCAGCTGAGGGCTAGGCATACAAATAGGCTCCCAACAATGGTGTCTAATTAGGACCCGGGCTCAGAAATGGACTGAAATTGCACAGGTCATTTCTGGTGGAAATTTGCTTGGCTGTCCGCCAACAAATAAAAAAACATATTCATATGTATTTTATCTCTACAAATGAATTAGCTATTTCAGAAATTTGAATTGATAATTTATTCTAAAATTCAACTATGCAGAAATATACTAGTTATTCAATAGAAATAGCAGAATAAACCAGTGTATATTGTTTGGATCATCAAAGCATTCACTAAGGATGTTTTTTGCAATGTATTGAGGATATAATATATTTCTCACACTTTTTGTTGAAATAGTTGATTTAACATAATCTCAATTTCACTTAATACTCCTGATACAGCATCATTTGAAAATAGCATTGCCATCATTTTTCACTACAAGTACTGCATGCAGTCATTCTTACGGTGACCAGACCTCCCTATTTACCTGGGACAGTCGCAGTTTTGAGCCCCAAGTTCCGTGTCCCAATAGATTTATCCAAATCCCCCCAGCATTAAAGGGGCCAATATATTATCATTTGTGTAGTCAAAATACAGGAAAAGCGTGCTTGAAAATGACCATAAGGCAATAAAATACACCTACAAAAGTCCCTCAAATTATGACTGACACAAGTGAGTTGAGAATTGAAAATGTTACTTGCTCTTTTCACAATGTAATAATACCAACCATCCCAACCTGGGTGTGTCCCGGTTTTTAATTTTGAAAATCCTGTCACTGTAGTCATTCTAGAAAAAGATAGAATAGCTTGAATAATTATCATGTAATCTTATAGCCTATGGTTGGTATGAATGTACAAGATACATACCCATGTTTAGCAATCAATAACGTCTCAATCAATAACCACTTAGTATAATACTAGTTATATGAAAGTAGTTATATAAAATGAGTTGAATTTGTCATCAGGTGCAAGCTCATTCAACTATAAAAAGACATAAAGTTATCAGATACTCTCTATAGCTGTTTTGCGTCCAAACCCTCTCTTCTCCATTTCTAGCCAGATGCCTCACATTCCTCAGTTGTAGGTTATAGTTGTTGAATCTGGATACGGCCCAAAAGCTGGCGGTGCCGTGTCAGCACAGTGCAGCCAGCCCCCGGGAACAATGACCCTCTGGGTTGGCTCTGCTATAGCTACACTCGCACACACACACATATACTACTACCTCTCTGTGTCTCTGCGGCCGCATTTGCATCTGTAATGATTTGATAGCAGAGAGGCAGATGAATGGAAACTCCCCCACAAGCTGCTCTGGCTGATACACAGAGCGGGGCTGGCTGAAGAAGCAGGCTTGTCTATTCTCATTCCAGCTTCCAAGAGAGGCAGCAGTCAGGGAAAAGCTGCCAGTCATAGCTGTGTAGTGGAAGCACTGCGCCGGGTTTATTTAAAATGAGATAAGAGATTTGTATTGAGACGAAAAACAATCAACGATGCAATGTTTTGTTAGATTGAAGTTTGTTTGAATTACAATATATCAATTGTATGCCCCATTGATTATATGGATTATGTATTGTCAAGTATGGGCTTTGTGAGGAACATATTGGACATAACAAGCTCGGTATTGCCACAGGACCTGTGGGATTTTGTAATCATCTTAATGCTCATAATTATTTCCACAACTGATAATTGATAAAAAAAAAAAAACCTTCCTGAATAGTTTAAGAATGGCCTTGATCTATATCAGAACTAGTATAAGAAAAAGTATAGAAAAGTATTTTATATTAAAAATGACATAATTGTCAAAAAAATATGTCTTTCTTTTATGATCATTGTGGTATCAAGTATTATGCCTTATCCTTAGAGTTTAATTTTTGTTTTATATTGTGAGACTAATTAGCATTCCCAATTGCATATGAAGAACATATTTGACATTAGGGATGCACCGATCCAATTCTGCTATCAGATATCGGCACCGATACTGAAAGTTTTGATGGACCAGATATCTGCTTCTAAATATTGGTTCAGCCGATATCCTGGTTTGACATATACATTGATGTAATAAGACTATTTACTGGTTGTAGTTGGCCCAGAAAGTGTCATAATGTTGTTCTGTTGTTACTTGAAGGATAAATCACAGCTACATAACACATTTGGTTTGGTTTAGTCTTATTTTATTTTAGTTTAAAGGGAAAAAAATGCTATTATTATTATTGGTCTCTGCATTGGTATCACTTGACATTGGGTATCGGCAGATACTTAAAACAGTGGTATTGGAATCGGTATCGGAACTGAAAAAACTGGAGCGTTGTGTCCCTATTTGACATAACAAGCTTGGTATTGCAACAGGACTTGCAGGAATTTTAAATCATCTTGGTGCCCTCAATCTTGGCAATTGATTTCTTCTCTTATCCAAAGAAGAAAAGGCAAAACAAAAACATATGGTTCAATACAGGGAGTTACTGTGCTAAAAACAGAACATCCCAAGCTGCTAGTGAATTTTATTACTTTATCAAACAAGTGATAATGTAGTCTCTGCATGTAAAATAGAAAGGCAGCAGGTTTTATGTGGGCTAATAAATGTCTCTTTATGACTCATTAAGTTTTACATAAATTAAATGATACATTTTATGATATTCTTTGTAAAGGCTGCTTTTGGTACAATATTTCATTATTCAAATAATGTCGTGATGACCTTGAAATATGATGGTACGACCAAAAGAGACAACAACACTATAAAACTGTAGCATAATTTACTGTAACTGTCGTGGTTGATATAGAGGTAAAGTATGAAAGTAAAATATACAGTATTCTTGGTAGGGCAGTCTAATCCATTGGATTTAAATGAAGTTTTTCAAATTGTCAATGATAAGCTTGGGGCTTTTTAAATTGAGAGGTCTACAGCCAGTCTTTGGTCAGTAAGTATGTTGTTAGGAGCAGTCTTTCATTGAAAGACATTTTTATTTATTTATTTATTTATTTTTAGATCAATGCAAGGGGGAAAGATTTGATTTGGGGTTTTTTTGCCATATTGCAAAACCTTTCTTTGTGTCATCACAGTATATGGTATTTATGAAGAAGGAGCTTAATGATAGGTACTGCTATGGAAATCTTTACTTACAGTGTTTTACCAAATTTGTACTTTGTCATATAGGCTGGTGTATGTGATGTGTACTGGTATGCAGACCTCTTGGCTTTTAAATCCTCTTGTTTTTTCTAGGGTTCAACTATATCTTATCCATTTGACCTTAAGATCCAAAACACTGTGCTCTGTTGTCCAGTGTCTGATGTGCAGTAGACACCACATTAGATGTCACCTGTCACAAGAAGTGTTTTGGACTTGTGCTCCTTTAATGGGTCTAAACTGGATTTCTGGTTCATATAATTCTTATCTGTGTGGTATAATATTCTGTATGTACTGAGATGGTTTTATGGTTCATGTAATTCTTATCTGTGTGGTATAAATATGCTGTATGTATTGACAATGACACATCTTAGGGCAAGACGATGCTCTGTCAGGGACAGGTAGCTCTTTCTTTTGTGTGCACAATTGCTTTAATAAATCAGACTCTTTGATTCAAGACAACTTTCAGTTCATGTTATTCTTTAGTTGTTTGCTTGTAGAAATTCCATAACAGTACATAAGTGCTGAAGGGTACAGTTCAGGATGAGATCAAGGGCATGAATCTTTTTGTGGCAGGCGACTTCTGTCATAATCATAATCTGTGGGTCCCAATTTGATTGAGAATTTAAAAAACTCTAGACATTTTAGGTCTTCCAACAATTATAGTTTTTGACCCAAATTGTGTAAATTGATTTTACCTCAGCAGAGCAAGAGCAGTGAAATTCTATCATTTTTAAAATCCTAGCATTTTGAAACAATTTGATTCTTTTGATGTGAAAAGCTCTCGCACTATCTGGCATTGTACTGTAGCAGTTCAAAGGCAAAGCGAGTGGTGCAAATATTGAAAGTGACACAGCGGTAGCGTCGGTCGTCCCCATAGCGCTCTCTCATACTCTGCTCATTAGTTTTAGTGTAGTTGACTGATGAGCTTGTCCTTGTTTGTTTGTCTAATTGCGGCCTCAGTTAATAGCCCCACCAATTGACACCAGAGTGCTCCGTACCACTTCCATCACAAAAGCTCAGACTGAAGAGCATAAGCACCAATATTTAGCCGCACCTGTGAAGCCACCATAACAAAAAGACATATCTCATTTAGAAGCACGCACTATTGTCCGGGCTGAATACAATCTCCGAACAAAGAACATTGGCACCGTGTTTATAATCCTTTTCTGATCATTATTGAATCTCTCCATTTGAGTTGCAGATTTGTGTCACTTCAAAGCTCACCGCTGTCTGTTTTGAAGCAATATTCTGAGTTATTATTCCAAACTGACGCGTGTATGTGATGTTTTCTTACCGTTGGACAGATGTTCAAATACAAACTTCAGCGGTAGTGGTGCACAGAACATTGACAGTTCTTTTAATTGAAATCAAATCAAAATTCACTTGAATGCTCATTTGGATTTACATGCTCTGATGTATTCTGCATGATAATGATATTTCTTGCGATAGTTTTGAAAGTTTCATCTAAAATACGTGTCTGTGTTTGTATTGACTGTGATGGATTGTATACCTTATAGTGTTGTCACGATACAAAAATTTCAAACTTGATTTTGATACTAAGGAATAGATTGATTCCGATACCATGATGATAAAAAAACACTCGGAATAGATTGATTCCGATACCATGATGATAATAAAAACGCTCTTTCTTTAGGCAACAGAATGTGATTTTCAGCATTAAATAATAGTACTTTATTTTATGTGGTGTTATATCTGTGTCATCCCTCAGTCGTCCAGGTATGTGCCATAGTGGTCCATGTGCGTACACTAGTCTGTGTGTCTTATACTTGTTCTGATACAGCTCAAGGTCATTTTAAAGCTATTCAGGAAAGGTTCACTTCTGTCCTGTGACTTTTTTTAGTATCGATACCAGCTCAAATGAGCATCTGATTTCGATACTAAAACTAATATCAATTAATATCTGATTTTTTATACTTTTGACAACCCTAATACCTTGGCATTGTTTTTGTACTTTTGCACTGTGAAATGTGCAAGAAAGCATAGCTATACTAATCATACATTTAACTATAACAGCATAGTATGGGGCTACAGTTGACTAGTTATGATAAAGAATTATGTGTTGATAGATGTTCTTCAAAAGAACATACATATTAGAAAATTCATTATTATTAAACTCGTATTTTGTATGTATAGATTTTGCCTCTTTTTTTATCTCTTCTTCCTTTGGTCTTTCTTTTTGGAGGATTTTGGTTTATTTCTTTTATTAATGTAAGTAACAATTACTTTATGTGTCGAGGTTTGTTGACACTGCATAGCTTGAATACAAACGTATAAAAATAAAACAACAAAAATAACACCTGAGTTCAAATTTAATTTAATTTAAAATGACATTCTCTTTACAGTTTTTATTGATAATTTAAATGTCTACAGCTTATTATAATACTATATTTCAGTGTGTAATTAGCCTTGACCTGTGTGAGTACAAACCATCCGTTGCCTCATTCTTTATGTTCACAATCAAATACAAAAGAATATTCTATAGTTATAAGTATATTGACTTCCTGTGAAGCAGTTGTAGTGTGTAATTAGCAGCTTCTTCCTTCCATCTCAACCGCGTTGTGCAAAGGTGATCAATCTCCCAGGGAGCGAGTGCGTATATGTGTGTGTGTATATATGTGTGTATATGTGTGTGTGTGCGCTCTAGCGTACAGGGAGAGGTGGTCTGGGGCCCCTGGCTAATTGAGTGTGTGCAGGATTATGACGGCCCTTGAAGTGGATGTGAAATAATGTGCGCTGTCTGCCTCTCTGCTCTGCTCGCCCAGGTACATGTGGAGCTGCGCGGGGCCATGAGCGGAATACTGAAGAGGAAATTTGAGGAGGTGGAGGCGGCGACGGTGGCGTCTCCGTGCTCGTCCGCGCGTGAGTCCGATGATGAGGTGTCCTGCAGCGAGAGCGGGGACAGCAGCGACAGCGTCAACCCCGCAGCCTCGGGCCCATTCACACGTCAGTATACTACCTTTTACATCCAGAGAGTAACCAGTGTGAACTAATTACAACCACTTTGTTTCATTTAGCCATTTAACTGGACTTCTGTCTTTATGTCTGTTTGTCTAATACAGTATGAATGTCAAAAGTACTGCTCTACATTTATGCAGGCTCAATTGTTTTTGTTTAATTGAAGGAAATGTATGTCAGATTTTGATTTTAAAATGCCATAAACCTGACCTTGTCCCCAGACAGGAGGTAGAAATCTTCAAATCAAATAGCTTTTACTGAAAACAATTCTAATGCTGATTTATTCTTAATTACAAAAACATTGGACATGACGGTCAAGTTGTTTGTTATAATTTGGTGTCTCTCATTTGGGTTGCCAGTTTCAATGCTGAAATTCAGTTGGTTTAATCCTAAAACGACTCTCTATGCTCTGAATCCTCACTACTTTAACCCCAGCACCTGCAGCCAATCATTACTCTCTTTCTGCTGCTGCAGTACAAGCAGTCCATATTGGCCTTATTCCGCCCACCTACTTTTGCCTCTAAATGCTACTAAACCGCACATTCTTTGTGGTGGTTAAGCAGAGAATTTGGGAAAAGTTTTACCGCTAAAATATGATATAAAGTCGGTTCATGTGTGTGAAATGTTCAGTGTTCATGTGCACCAACAAGTCAACAATGCACCAATTCTCTGGGAGGCTTTAAAATGGCTCTGTAGCCCGTATAGAACTTATTTACTGTCAAGATCGGCAGCTCCATGCAAAATAATGCAACCCGAATGGCTATGGCGGCGCCCACGGCAACTTCTGGAATAAGGTGAATACTGAGAAAGAGGAAAACTTGTATGTGTCCTATCTGCAGGATTAGGTACTGGTAACCCAGGTTCAATTGTGATTGTAATACATTTTTAAGAGCACAGGCCACATACAGTCCCTTTAAATTGTTTTCAAGAAATCTAGTCCCTTTCCTTATTAGCATACATTCAGGTCTGCCTTATCAGTATAGGAAGGAGGAGCCTCCTGTTAGTAATTACTTCCCTAATTAAATTAACTTATTAGGTTAAACAAAATTAAACTGTTGAATGAAGTAAGATGTTTGTCATTACCTCTGTATTTAGTATCGGATTTGCATGTTTTGTTCTTATTTCTGTATGCTGTGCTGTGTCAGTATTAGAATAGTCATATTTCCATTTGGATTTCTTGAGTGTCATTGATTGTTTGTTACAGTCATGCCTGATTTCTCTTATGACACCAGTACTGCAATCTTTACTTATACAGTATCTTTTGTACTTTTCAAATCTGACTTTTTGATAATTTTACATTTTTACATTTTTGTGGTAGCGTATTGCAATATACACAACCTTCTCTAAAAACATAGTTACACTTATTCCACTGCCCGCTCTAAACCTAAACACATTCCATATGCCACAATAGCCACCTACTAAACCACATTATCTGGGTGTGTTATTGCGATTAGGTACAATCTCTGGCCACAGTCGGAGTGAGACGTTTACATGCACATCGAGACTCCAGTTGCATGTAACCTCCCTGACAGAATGATGAATCTCCTCATTTCATCTCAGGGAAAACAAATCCGGGGCTCTTTGTAATCAAGACAGCAATAACGCCCTTGCTCTCCACCTGACTCGCATCCGGTATTGTGGAAGTCGAGCGGCTGCCTGTGTTCGGAACAGAGAGGAGCAGGGCCAGGAGTGATGGGCCTTTTATAAAGCAGCACTGTCTGTCATTAGGAACTGCATTAGAGTGGCGAGCAGACTGAATAGGAGAGGTGAGGGAGAGGAGAGAGAGGCCGATGTGTATAATGTGGGGAGGAGAAAGGAGCTGCTAATCGGCTCAGAGAAAAGACTTGCTTTATAATGTGTGTAAATCTATAAGAAAACATACAGTGCTAATGTAAATTATAATTATATTTGAGGATAGCTGTCATCGCTCGACAAAGAATGTTTACATGCTGTTGAAAGTAGGGACTTTTACAATATATGAAATGGTAAGATTCTGTCATATAAAAGCAGAAACAACTAACTACATATCCCATGATTCTCTGTTTCAGTACAGACAAATTGCAAAATACTGTTTTAACAGTTTATGTCAATTTATGATATGTTAAGACTATAGGCTTGTTTTTTGAGCAATAAATAAACCTGTCACGATAATTACTATATCGACTTAAATATTTGAAAGACGGGACAATATATTTTGGGGCTCAGTATTTATCGCAGGTATATTTTTTTGCAATATTGGGGAGATGCTTTTGTTATTTTTGTTGTAATACAATAAGATTTGAGCTGCAGAGGGTTAAAAAAGTTACTTCTCTTGGTAATTATTGCTTAATTATGCTATTTATTTGCTATAGCACATGTCTTTTAATGAAACTGTCTACTGAAAATTGGTTCATTGGGATTAGCTTGCTTTATTTTCAATGTGTCAGTGGCATATGGTAGTTTCAATATTACTGATTATCACAATATTTCTCTGTAGCAATATATCGTACTTCAGAATGTGTTATCGTGACAGGCCCAGCGATAAATTGCCTCTTCTCAATGTAATAAACATCAAGTTGGTACAGTGTTTGGACACTGAACAGGGCCAAGTGTCGCCTGTTAGCAATCGAGATGCAGAAAACACA
Source organism: Periophthalmodon schlosseri (assembly GCA_000787095.1). Taxonomy (NCBI): domain Eukaryota; kingdom Metazoa; phylum Chordata; class Actinopteri; order Gobiiformes; family Gobiidae; genus Periophthalmodon; species Periophthalmodon schlosseri. Next base: position 61,700 of record KN483071.1, on the reverse strand, counting down.
CATACGCAATACTTAAATGAGTAAGATATAATTATAAATGTTAATAGGTGCATAAAAGTCATCCACACAATATCTCATCACATGCAGAAGTGACAGAAAGTAGCATACATTAATAATAACATGAGTTGTTCAGCTGACTTCAGCTGACCAAAGTGCTCCACATAAAACTCACAAACGAAAATACACTGCAAGTACAAATAACACCATACATAGGAAAAGTACAATAAAATACCAAGCTATCCTGTCTAGCTGGTATTAAGTTCCAGGGAGAAGAGGTGGGAGATTGAACTATCTTGCCACCAAAATGAATGTATCCTACAACCATAGACTGTGATACTCGCGGTCGGAATTCCAAATATGGAAGTTGGCTCCAAATTCGCCCCTTTAACTGCTAGTCTTAAACTGGAGCCGACACTATGGCTGACGTCACACTCACTTAGTCCACTTCTTTATACAGTCTATGCCTAGAACCAATCAACTATAGGTGCTAACATATCTATACTACTGAACAATGGTAAATGGTAAATTGTCACATTTTTATATACCACTTTTCTACTTTCAAGGCACTCAAAGCACTTTATAATAATAATTTAGACACTATGAGACACTATGTCATGCCTATTCTGAAAAAAACAACAAAACACCAGCTCAGTGTCTATGTCCAGTGTTGCCTTTTGGAAATGACGACATTAAAAACAATAACATGTTACACATCTGACAAGTGACTGACTCCTGCTCTTTGTTTGTGCCATCGCTGCTGCTTTCAAGGGCTTTTAAGGGCTCTTCAAGACGCCTGGCCAAGCTGACGATGTAAAACCTGCACCGTGGTATTTTTCTGAATTTTAATTATTACCATAGCAACACAGTTATAGATCTGAGAGACTTACCAGTTGATTCAATATGTGGACTTAAACATTTTTGATACCTTCAGCCTTGTTTAGTGAGTTTGCTTTTCTAGCCTAGAGGTGTGAATCAATTTTTGACCGTTTCAAGATATTGGCTACATTTATATACTGTGTGTTTCCCCGTATAGTTCCTATAGTGATGAAAACTGAATTGTAGTCTGACCCTGCGATGTAGCGTAGTGTTTTAAATGTTAATTAGGCAGTGAGGGTTGCTGTTTGTCCTATTTATTTATTTTACTACAACTTTTTATGTGTTCTTAACCTATTGAATCATTGTTTTTTCTTGTCATCTTGTGCCTATTCAAAAGCTAATCATTTGATTACCTTGAGTGATGTATAAGTAGAGTGCATGACTTAGCATATAAATCTCATCTAGTGTGATTGTTTTAGAAAGAACTGAAACCATACATCGTTTACAAGGTTAATGGTATGGATTTTATAATGCTGTTTTGTTTTTAATTGCAGCCTGGCAGTTTTCCAACCTGAACCATTAGCGACCTTAAATGGACAGTGACTGGTTCATCCTTAAGTGCTGAGTGCCGTACCAGTACACAGTGTAATCCTAGGGGGATTTTTAAAAGCTTCTCAGTGTTTCCCACAGGTTTATACCAAGACTATGGTGGCATAAGCGATACATATTTGTATCATTTTATTTAATACAATATTTTCGTGTATAAATGTCACTTATTGCCTCTGCTGAACAAAAAAGCATTGATTACAGCTAAAAAATGGTTACTTCTATATGTTTATGATAACACAACAAGCATAAAGTATCATTTGTTTTACCGTTTTTTTGCTCAGCTAGTTTTTAGACTATGGGGATGAAAATTAGACCACGGGGGGCACCATAATCTCTTCTATTAATGGGAAACACTGCTTCTAGCCCGCACACATTTAGCATTAGACGACATTAGCAGCCAGAGATGCAAACTGAGTCATATTTGTGAGTGTTGATGCTCTAATATTAGCAGTAATGGGCTTGTTATGTGTCAGTGTGAATGACGTGCGCTCAGCTGACGAGCCCCCCCCTCCTCTTTCCCCGCGTGGAGTGGGTTTTGGAGGGCAGGCGTAGGGTGCCGGGTCCCTAAAGGAGGAGGGTGGTCCGGGTGTCATTCACAGCTGCTAGGGGAGAGGAGAGGTCAGGGAGGGGAGTCTGCATGGTTAAGTGGCTGTCTGCTGTTATGAATGGAGAGACTATGGTGCAGAATTACATGGCGTTGTTGTTTTAATGTGATAATGATATGGTCCGGCAATTATAATCAGAATTGTCGTCAGTAATCAAAGTAATATATTCGTAGTTGCACAATTGGTGCTGATTAGGAGAAGACACGCACATTGTTTTAGATTTTATTCTTTATTAAGCCGAACGGCGACGAAATAGATAAAGGAGGTAAAGTAAAAAGGTTTTTCAAAGCAGCATCGCGTTGACATTTCTGGTGGTGGACGCTCTGCCTGACTCCATGGAGATAGAAAGTTAAAGCAAACCTATGGAACATTCTCCATGGAAATAGCCATGCTATTCTGAGGAACAATCCAGCCAAAGTAGTAACATCTCTATGGAGACAAGCAGCAACATGCTGTCCACCAGGCCAAGTCATAGGTCAGATCTGCAGAGAGGCAAGCCCACTGTCAGTAAGCCCAGTAAGAATGCTTGTTATTGAAGTTTTTGAAGGTAATAAAACACGGGTAATGAAATAAATGCTTTTATTTTAATCTGTTTTCTTGGTTGAAATATTACGTGATGGGGTTTTGAATATGGGCATTTCAAAATATGTTGTTTAAAAAGAGGCAGGTGACGTCAATACGAAATTTTCATATCTGCAAATACAGTTGTTTATTAGTTCAATTTTCCGCCTGTTTTATTATTATTATTATTGTTTGCTAATGGTTTGACTAGGTTTATATGGTTGATGTAATCGGAAGTATATTTTTGTAGCTAGTTCATTGGGCATTTGTGGTCACTTTTCTTCACACAATTGGACTCAATATTTTTTCCATGCTCTTTTATTGGACCGTTTTGCCAGAACAAGCTACCCTGTAAATGTACCCTGTATTTTTAGTCAGGCAGAACAAATGCAATCTGTAGTGGAAAATTGTTCGGTTTTATTGTTTTAAAAGCTCATAATGTTAAAACCCAAGCTGCAATGACAACACCGTAAAACCAGCAGCTAATAAAATGCCCTTTCCGTCTAAGGGAGAAGCAGTCTGTCTGGTGCTGGGGTGAACTGTGGCGCTCCTCGGATGTGTAGAGACGATTATTTATGCCCCAGTATCGCTCCCTCCATCTCAGCCCCCCTCGCGAACCCCCTCTCCTCCCACCTCACTCTTCTCTTCTTAAAAAGACACGCCGAAACACAGAATGATGAAATAGTTCCCGGGAAAGCTGCAGTCAGACGGGCTGCGATGTGGAGTAGCACTGTGGATGCATCCAGAGAAAGAATGTGCAATATATGAGGCATTTCAGGACAGCACTTCCTCATTGGAATAGATAAGTACCGGAATTCTGAAACCGTGAAAGCCAAGCGGATTTCTGTAAGGAGGTTGAGAATGTTGGAAATGTAGTTGAAAAGTGGAAAAATATATATTCGATATTTATAAAGTAAATGCTGACCCATGCATTACTGTTGGATGTTCATTTCCATTATAAATCATTAGTTTCATTCTAGAAGTTATATTTTAATATTCTAGTTAAATGGTTAGATTTAAGTTTATTTTATTTTTATTACTTTAAACTCATATATTTGTGGAATTTATTTACAAACTTTTGCTGTGGTGAAATAACATAAATATAGTAATCGTGATTACTATATATTTTATTATTCCATTAATGGGTTCAATGTCCTGTTAAAGGTGACATTTTGAGGCCTTTTGACTATTCAACTCATTCATGAATTGTTAATTCAGTGACATCACTGCTATATTTTCATCACTCTGAAACCCATGGATAGCAAAGTTGTTCCTGAACAAGAGCAGAACCAGGTCTAAAATGCGGCTATTCCATGGCTACAGTAGTTCTAAACAAGGACTAACCCAAAGCAGACAAAAATAGAGATGAAATTGCCTCTAAAATAAAACTAGAACTGAAATAGAGCCTCCACACCACAAATTAAGAACCACAGCTTTAGACAAAAGATCTCATACATAGCAAGTCCCACCTCCTCCCACTCACTCACATGTGGTGTTCTCCGCAGCTGGCTCCATCCTGAAGCGGGAGAAGCGTCTGAGGAACAGGCGTGTGCAGTTTGAGAATGTGACCGTGTACTACTTCAGCCGGCGCCAGGGCTTCACCAGCGTGCCCAGCCAAGGGGGCAGCACCCTGGGCATGTCCAGCCGCCACAGCTGGATCCGACAGTACTCTCTGGGGGAGTTTGCTCTGGAGCAGGAGAGGATCCACCGAGACATGCTACGAGACCATCTCAAAGAGGAGAAGCTTAACTCTATCAAGCTCAAGGTGGATATGCTTTATAATTTTTATTTTATTTTATTTTAATTTAATTATGAACATGCTTTTTTCTATCATTGAAAAATCTGTTACTTTGAGAATTGAGGTTCTGAGATAACAAGGCTATGTTGCAAATATAACCTTGCAATATTTTTGATTATACAAAGTTAAATTAAAAATTGATATGTAGCAGGAGAAACGTCAAGGCTGAAGGGTATTGATGAAAATGATAAAATTCATCAAAATGTCATTTACAATTTACAGACATTACGTTTTCTTTATGTTGGCATAGTGATAAGAAGCTGCATAATTCTGCATATTGTCAATTTTCACAATATCAACTGTCAATAGCTGCATTCATATTAATTCAAATCTCATACATAAATGAATACATTAACTGGCAGATGCCAGATGAGGATCCAAAATGAAATCAGTGAGATGGAATTAAAGGAACTCTATGTAGCCTGCACTGTTGCTGGTTTAAAAAAAAACCCAAAAAACTACAATCACAACTGAACCTGGGTTCCCAGAGCCTTAACCTGCAGATAGAGGAGATGCAGATACAAGTTTTTTCTCGTTCTAAATATATGGACAGGCCTCATGTGAAAGCGCAGAACCTCCAGGATTCACTCACAGAGCTGCAGAGGCTGCAGTAGCACTGATCATGTCCCGTGCTTTTGTAATATATTTATGAATAAATCAGCATTACAATTATTATCAGTTAAAGCTAAATTTGAATTTGAATTTTACCTCACATCTGGGGACACAGATAGTTCATGTTTGTGAAATTTGAAATCAAATGCTACATGTCATACCTTTAATTTATTTAAACGTATCTTACTAAAAACTGAGTAGAAGTTATTACTTTTGTAACAATACATTTTCACATTGTATAAGCTGCAAATTTTTGCGAGCAATCGAATCATTCATTTATATACTGTAGAAAAGTTATGCTCATAAAATGTTTTGTTTAAGCCAGAGGATACCTGATTGATTTAGATTTTTCCATCAAATAATGAAGATCTTGCTTTATGCTCCTTCAAAATCCTAAAAACCTACATGTGTGATATTTCCCTTTCAGCTGACAAAGAACGGCACGGTGGAGTCAGAGGAAGCCAACTCTCTCACGGCCGAGGACATTTCGGACGACGACATTGACCTGGACAACACGGAGGTGGACGAGTACTTCTTCCTGCAGCCGCTGACCACTAAGAAGCGCCGTGCCCTGCTCCGCTCGTCCGGGGTCAAAAAGATCGACGTGGAGGAGAAGCACGAGCTCAGGGCCATCCGGGTGTCGCGCGAGGACTGTGGCTGTGACTGCCGCCTCTTCTGTGACCCTGAGACCTGTGCGTGCAGCCTCGCAGGGATCAAGTGCCAGGTACGGGCTGCACAGAGTAGACTGCAGCTCGAATGAAATATACTCAATACACTCTGTGACTAGAACATGTGCTTCACACAAAACAATACATGTTTACATTTATTCACATGTCAAAAGTTTGGACACACCCTCTCCTTCAGTGTTTTTGTTTACTACTTTCTACATGTTATATACATACAGAAAACATAAGTTATATGATGTAAGATATATAGAATTATGTAGCAAAAAAAAAAAAAAAAACTAAATATTTTTTATGAAAAAAAAAAAAAAAAACCCTAAATATATTTTATATTTTATATTCAAATCCTCAAGTAGCCGCTCTTTGCTTTGCTGACAGCCTTCTCTCAATGAGCTTCATGATGAAGTCTGCTGAAATGGTTTTCACTTCACAGCTGTGCCTTGTCAGGGTCAAGAAATGCCAAAAGTGCAAACCAGGGTTCAAAGCAAAAGGTGGCTATTTTTACTTTTTTCATTATTTTATCTAAAAGAAGTTTTGAGTTATTTTGAGTTTATTTTTAGTTTGCTATATTCCATGTGTTCATTCATAGTTTTGATGCCTTCAGTGAGAATCTACAATGTAAATAATAATGGAAATAAAGAAGAAACACAAATGAAAAAGTGTGTCCAAACTTCTGACTGGTAGTGTATGTATTGTTCAGTTTGAAGTGAAATGCATATCGATGGCCTCATAGCATAACTGCTCAAGTTTTTTGCCAGATTAAGTCTTTTGTCTCATTCTACTCTCCAGATCCTGCTGCATTTGTAGATCCGTCCTCGGTCAATCAGGAATATTTTCACAGCCAAAAAAACACAAGCCACCTCAGTGATTTGACAGTTTATTTTAGTATTTTCCTGAATACTTTATTTTTATATACTTTATACTTTAAAATTACTTGGGCAATTATGCTATGAGGCTAACAATATGCAGTCAAAGTATAATCAAAGTTAAAGCACCACTGCGTAATATATATATGTAATATTTTCATTTATTCCAGTTTGGGTGTTTTATTTCTCAAAAAACATGCATCCTTAATGTGAATGGATTTGGCTCTGTACAGAACTGATTTGTAACTTGGCTGGTGGCATCATATGTCATCTACTTGCCTCCATAGAGATATTGTTGCTATGCCCGGGATGCCTGGGAGTACGACTTTAACTTATCCTTCTTCACAAAGTGACATAGAGAGTGTACAGTATGAGTTATGGTTAAACAGTTGTCAGTCTCATAAAAAGCAAAAATAAATGACTTTGTGTGTACTTGAACTGACTCGGTACAAAATGTCTGAATTAAACTACTGAAGTTATTACATCTTTTCCACTTTTGCTAATGATCTGCAATGAATGAAAAAGCTGTGATTAAGAATGTAGTCATGAAATAAGCAATAGCCTTGATTAGACTTGAAGCAAGAGAAATTAAATAATTCATTCAGAATATTTATTTGTTCTTAGTTTAAAGTCAGAGCTCTCTACATCTGTCGCTGAAGTGAACTGAGTGAAAATGCAAATGTGTCAAGGCTTCAAGGTAAACTTCATGGACAGATATCTGTGCGACAGAAGGAGGTTCACTGTAAATGAAAGTAACACACTGTGGCTTTGAACCTGTTTCTCCAGGTTTTCACACAATCCAGATAAAGGGCTACTGTGTGATGTATGACAGTGGCATAACCATGTTTCATTGTAGATGTAGCAACACACCGTAATGGTACAGTAATGTTGTTAGTCTAATAATAATCATAAATTGATAATTAGCAATTAGGCTCCATTTATCAAATTCATTTTTAGTTTATTTCTAAAAAGAACACATAATAAGTTTCATTAATGGATTATGAGGAAGATATGAATTACTCTGGCTAAACTCGCTAAACACTAAAAACAATGTGCATTTGACTTAAGTTATATTTTTATACAATTTAAGTCAAAGTTTACTTAAAATACTGAGAAAGGACGAGTCAACCAGGGTCATGTCTTCAACTTATATCACTTGTATTGAAATATTTAGTTTTATATATAAGCCTAAACTACAGGGCAGAGAGTTATCCGGGGCTTACCAATGCTAAACCAAGACAAAATAAGGACAGCCAATCTTGATTCTCTTGTTCTCAGCAGTAATCTGGGGAAGAAAAAGCTTTATTTTTCTACAAGTAACATAAATCAGTCCAGCCGTTAACTATAACTCATGTCCTGTGTCCAGGTGGATCGCATGTCCTTCCCCTGCGGCTGCACCAAAGAGGGCTGCAGCAACTCCACCGGCCGCGTGGAATTCAACCCCATCCGCGTGCGCACTCACTTCCTGCACACCATCATGAAGCTGGAGCTGGAGAAGAGCCGCGAGCAACAGCAGCAGCTGGCCGCGCCCGCTAACGGTTTCCACGGTGACGGCAACAACGCCAACAACGCTCTCCTCCAGTCGCAGCACAGGCTGGAGTACACTTTATCTGACGCGGTCCCGCCTCCCGCCGCCATGCACCTCCAGGCGACGGCGGACGACATGGACGAAGCCATTGACGAAGAGGACGACGAAGACGAGGACGATGAAGAGGAGGATGAGGAAGAAGAGGAGAACGACGAAGACGAAAGTAGCAGCGTTTGTAGCGGACTTTCCGACTCGAGTACGCAAAGTTTAGCTAACAGTGACTCTGAGGAGGAAGATGAGGATGATGAAGATGAGCAAAAGACTGAAAACTTTGAGGAAGACTTATCCAGCCAAACTAGCGTCGCACCGCTAACTTCTGTTCTATGTTACAATGACGAAAACCACATTAACGGGAATTCATATTTGATAAACTCTTCTTCAAACGAGTACTATCAGCTAGCAAACGCAATTCCCAACAGCCAAAGTAGTAGCCAAGTTAGCGAACCTTACGGAGAAGCATTTGCGGATCAGGCTAGCGACGCGACGCAATTCAACATGGCCGCCGAACAGTA
>KN483071.1:34506-52664 GCA_000787095.1 Periophthalmodon schlosseri | reverse complement strand
CATTCAGATTTAACCCTGCTCACAAACACTTCTCCGAGCCTCCCTTTACCAGAGCAATGTCCAGAAGTCACAGCCATTTAAGAGCTCTTTGTGGTCAGTTTACATTAAGTGGTATTTAAAGCAGATTCATCATGGCCTTTTCACATCGCCATACCTTAAAATGAAGGTAGGTTTGTTAGGTTAACCCAAGCCGATTTTTGACAATGAACTGATGTAATAAATGCATTTTATCTTCACTTATCTCATTTAAGGAACGGTGTGTAGACTGCGCTCTTAATGTTATTTTATTTTTTATTTTTTAAGTACTACAATCACAACTGAACCTGGGTTGCCAGTGCCTACACATATAAGTTTTTCTCATTCTCAGTGCATGGACAGACCATGGGAAAGCTCAGAATCTCCAGAATTCACTCACTGAGCTGCAGAGGCTGTACTAGCACTTTATTATGATTGGCTGTAGGTGCTGGAGTTTAGATGGTGAAGATTCAGATCAGAGAGAGTCATTTTAGGTTTAAACCAGTGGGATTTCGGCGCTGGCAACCCAACTGAGAGGCTCATGTGAGGCTCATTCTGCTTTCTGATTGGATAATCGTCTTTGGAACTAAAACACCAAATTATAACCAAGAACTTGGCCATCATGTCCAATGTTTGTGTAGTTAAGAATAACTCATCATTATAATTGTTATCAGTAAAAGCTATATTTGATTTGAACATGTTTATCTCGTATCTGGGGACACAGAAGGTTCCTTTAAATAGATTTTAGCTTTGGAATTTTAGGACAACAGAGTGATAACTTGGAAGTGATATTGGCTGGTAGTATAACCCACTAACCAGAAGGTAGCCGGTTCAAATCTTGCTCGAAAGGCACCCCTGCTGAGTGTTTGAACAAAAAATGATATTGCTTGAATTTGTGGATAAGCAGTCAAGAGATTCACCAACTGTTCTTACCCCTGTTGCCAGGTGACCATACCAGAGACGGAGATAACATGTTCAGCTACTGTATGTCGCCTTTCACAAGAATCATCAGAAACCGAATGTTTCTTACTTACAACCACCAAAATTAAACCAATGGGATTTTTGAATGTAATTTTTTTCTCATCTGAAATTTTCCTACCATTATTTATTTACTATTTATTATATCAGAATGTCGCACGGACTTCCAGTGTATTCTGTGTATTTACTGTATAAATTGTCAAAAATACGCTTTGGTTAAAAACACGCACACCTCTTGTTAAAGCAATGGACCACACTGATCATATGTAAATACAAAGCCATAGATTCAAAACCAATAATTTCAAACTTCTGAGGCTTCTCCACATTCACTCAAAAGAAGACGTCATGTCGTGCAATGTATCTTGTAATTTCAAATGTAAGGTTCTAGTTTGAGACAGATATTGTACTGTAAATGGAACTTTTCTATGTACTGTAAGTGTCAAATGTGCAAAAAAATAACGTTGGTTTATTTATTGTTAGGGAAATACGTGAATAATTCTATATTGTAAATGTTTTGATAAGCATGCCATTTGGGAGACCTCACAGACATTTGGGGGGAATCGCCATTGTTTTCTATGATAATGTGTTGTAACTATTTCTTTTTTTTGCTTTTCGGGTTTGGAAAAGCATGACATGGCCTGGAATATCTTTGGATGTATTAAGAGCTTTGGGTGGGAAAATTTGGTGCCACTACAAACGAAGGCTTGGACTTGGAAGCACTGATCCAACACAGGGATATTATTAAAGCAGCACTTTGACGTTTCTCCAAAAGACATCAAAAGAAACAAAAAACGTTTGATATGAATTGTGATTAATCATCGGCACGTTGACCTGAAATTGTCGATAATATTAGTATTTTTAGATCTGATTTTTACCGTTGATTCCTGAAGATGTTTATGTACGTGGATCTGTGCAGTGCAATAGAAAGTGCATTAGATTTTAAATTGTCAGACTAAACTTTAAGCAGCATCTTCTAAATGTACGCCACCGCTGAGGAATAAGGGTAAATACATGCTTAATGTTGACAATCAATTGTTATCGTTGAACATCATCAGTTACAATAATGAATTTTGAAATACGGTGGCCCTGAGGAATATGTCACAAAAAAATACAAAACTACACAGAAAGATAAATGGCAAAAGATATAATAAAAGAGTAGTACTAAAGGCACCTAAAAATCAGGAAACGCAATAATGTTTACGCAAAATGTTATGTTTTGTAATTATTGTTTTGTGACTTGTCCCTCCAGGGCCGCCGTACATGATCCTAAAAAGCCATTATTGATGTCAGTGAAGAAGTGAAAAAGGGAACACTTTACCAAATATGTGTAAATAGCATCATCACAGATTTGATCACTTAATTGGGCAATAATGTTAGCTTTTACATTAGGAAACAACTGTATACAATGTTCTACCTGAACAGAGAACACATTGAAAAGGTGATTTTGACAGAAGAATATCAGTCACTGTGGTTCAGTAAGAGCGCAGTGCTCTGAGGCGTTTGGCAGTACGTCCATGGCTCAGTGCATAAGATTGTGCCAAAGTATACAGTGTGAGAAGACGCAGGGATACGGCAGCACTGCGTCCAAGAATCCTGTGTTCACTTCATTTCCACTATTTATGAGGACTAATATATTCAAATGTGTATTTATTGTGGTTTACTAAAGGTCTGTACGCTTCGCTATCTTCGAGTTGTCTTTTGTTCTATGCTGGTCGTGAGTTGTAAAGCTTCATGTGCCTGATTTATGTATTTCTATTTGGACTTCTGTGAAATGCAAGCATTTTGCACAATGGTAGTTTTTTTTAAGTGTTCGGTTTTGAGTCGACTCCATTGTTTCATTTTTACCATGTTTTGGAAATAAATTGGATGAAAACTTTGCTCTGAATGAGTTTTGTGTGATTCATCCTCATTCATAAGCCACATCAGAGCAGGAAGATTATCTCTTTGTGTGAATTAGCCTGCAGCTTAGCTCTGGAGGAAGTATTAGGAAGATGCGCACTCTGGTGGTCACTAGATGATATTGCAGAAGCTTATTCATAGAAAGAGGTTTTATTTAAAGTCAAGGCTTGATAGTAAAACTAACCTAAGAAACATACAGCTTATCTTTAGAATTTATTTTGTCCTGCTGTACACCACATTTAGTATACAATAAAAATAAAAAAAATACTGCAGGATTTATTTGTATGTATGTCTGTGTAAACTATTTTAAGATTCAAAATAACTTTTTAGAAATTGTAGGCCAAATTTTATTAAAGTTTATATAGCCAAGAGTAGGGCTGTAAGATTAATAGAAATCAAATTGAAATTGCCATTTGAATGGACGCAACTAGCAAATCGCAAAGGCTGCAATTTTTGAAGAATCACAACAAAATATCTGTACAAACTCTGAAATGTGATTTGTATTAGTTTGTCAGTTCATATTTCAGTCTTTTTGACAAGTCTCCTGGATGCGTTAAAAATGTGAACTTTGAACAGAATCACATTATTAAAACCTAAATCCCAGCTCTAATCACAATGCTTGTCAGAAAAACTGCAATTAAATCTTTTCCCCACATCGTTCAGCTGCACCCAGGAGTGTGTGACTATGAATTAATTACCCAAATTTACAACTAACTTAACTGTGGCTGATAAGAACCTGTTTGACAATAACTTTTGAATAAGCCTCGGTGGTCAAGAATAAAGATAAAGTTAAGTCCTATTTGCAACTTATATCATTCAGTAACTTCATTTTCCTAGTTTAAAATACACACACAAAGAGAAAAAGTTCATCACTAACCAGCTGCTTTTAATGAAAACAGACATCCAAACACCACATACAAAATAACAGTTCATATTTGACAAGCATTCCCACATCCATCATAACACTAGCGCCTGCACCAGGAATCAGCAGAGGTGCCCCCCTGCATTGCATTAAGGCCCCTTCAGTAGACTTAATATAGGCACACTTTTAAATGGCACAGTTTGAGTATAAAAATGGTCCCAAAATATCCATAACAACGCGTATTTTTCACACACCTGGCTGCAGGGACGGAGTATGAGGGGTGCAAACCTGTTAGACCAATCACACTGTCCCTTATACCCCCAGAGCCTGCCCCCGGACCTCCTTTTCACTCACTCTTTTGTTTAGTCCTCCAGGTACTGCCCAGATTAGCAGTTCTATTAAAAATGTGGTTGTGGGTAAAGTTTAGGTGTTAAGTCCCACTTTAAATCTTCTTGTATCCATAATACCATCATAGGCACATTAGGTAAAGTTCATTTTCTGTCCTCCATGCACCAGTAGTTTTGCTCTACGTATAAAAATAAGTTAAGAGTGGTCTTCAATCTAAAAAAAACAAAAAAACAAAAAACAAACAAACTCATCTGCATTTACAAAAACAGTTTTTCCTTATAGTGGTGGTTCAGACGAATTGCCATTGTTGGAATCGGTCGTCTGGGTTACAAGGTGCTAGCGACGGATGCTCGTGTCGCGCACTTAGACACAGTTTCAGGCCGGGCAGGAAGAACAACTGATTCTGTGGGGAGACAAAGACATAAACGTTGTTAATTTAATTTTTTAACAAGATAATGGAATATTTAAGAGAGGAGAAGAAGCAGAAGAAGAAGAAGCAGCAGCAGAAAAAGAAGAACAGAAGAAGAAAGAAGCAGAAGAAGAAGAAGAAGCAGAAAAAGAAGCAGAAAAAGAAGCAGAAGAAGAAGAAGCAGAAAAAGAAGAATATTCTTTATAGTCTATAGCTAAAAATAATGGAAGGCATTTTTTTGTTGTTGCTCCATCTTTTTTAAATTAATTTATTATTTTTTGTTTAGTTTTACCACTAAAAATTGGATTATACTACGTACCCATGGCTGCCAGTAGAGGGTGTTAGACATATGAGCAGAATGGCTATTGTCAACATGACGCCAATATAGTTGCATCACTGCAGAGACAATGTAAGGGCTGAACTGACCCACACAAGTCCCATGAGTATGGACTTTACACCTGTAAACTGGACTGGTTTGCAGGAGTGGAGCAGCAGTTGCTCAAGTAAATGTAACTGCATAAATGTAACTTGATGAAATTGCAGTTTTCAGACACAATTTTATTTACTTTATCATTACTATACATTAGTTTGAATGTTTTAACGAGTAAAAGTTTTGCTCACTCGTCCCACTGTAAGTGTCAAAAGCTTTATGTTGACAATATGAAATGATTTGAACAGTGTGCTAAATGTGTAAATGAAACTAAACACAGCTTCAGGTGTGTTGTTGATGAGGAAACAACATTATAACATAGATCAGAAAACAGCGTAATATGGGCTTTTTAATGAAAACCATTCCTTTTACAATTTAAGTAATTTTGATTAATTCAGGGCTCAAAATGAACTTTTTTAATTAGGAGCACAAGCTAAAATGTATGAGCGCAAAACACCTTCAGATATGATTTAATTTTTCATTTTTGTGTCCTTTTAAAATCCTGTAGTAGCTGAATTATTTCATGTTTTGCCAGTCTGATGATATTAACCAATATGTCAAAAATCCAATTAAAAATACGTTTCAGATCCAAACTGTTACTCAGAACTCAAGTAGATTTCCCAAACACCTTTTCCTTACATGAGCATTTACTTGGGATACCATTTTGTACTTCTACTTAAGTAAGAGTAACTTCACTTTAAAATAATCTTACTTGAATCTGATTTTGGCTGCTCCACCCACCTCTGTTGGTTACACACGCATGAACAAAACAAACGCTAATACGTTTCACTTCTGAACACGTCTCTTATGAGTATTATGAGGCGAACTGGGACCTGTCTGAGCTCCCACTTCTGCTGGAGTCCCACGGCCGTGTCCCGGCCCTTGTACTGGCACTCCTCCAGCTTGAGCGTGACCCCGTCCGCACCGTGCAGACACAGCTCCTTCTGGATGTTGTGCCGGATCTCGTGGTGGGTGGAGTACTCGAAATACTGCAGTAAGAAAGACACAAGCAAAGGGAACTTACAGGTGGACAAATTCTGATGATTGATGTTTTTATGTTCCAGTAAAACCCGACAAAGTAAGAACTAAGGATGGAACTGATGCTTTAGTCCTATATATAGTGCTTTTCCGACAGTTACAAGGTGGGCGAAGTGTCTTGCCCGCGGACACAACCGTACGCAAGCCGAGATCGAATTTGGGCTCGGAATATTAATATGGCTATGGAGTAATATTAGTCTCACAATATGATTAGCAACTCGACGATATAACGTAACAAATTGTGTTTTAGCGAATGCATTGTCAACCAGTTCCCAAGTAACACTATATACGAGCTGACATCAAAACCCCACGAAAACCCTTAAAGCTAAAACACTTGATTTATGCTGAAAATCACACAGCACTCAAGGAAGCACTGTGCAACTGAATACTTCCTGTGGTCCAGACAACCTCAAAGTTTACATTATACAAGACGAGAGGAACAAATGGTGGGAACTGCCCATTTAAACCAATCAGGAATCCTCATAAGATCTCAACCAATTTTGTACCGTTTAAAGTTAGGATCCCACTAAGCCTGTTGTCACAATGTCATCTTAAAGAGCTGAAGGCTTTGTGCCCGATTTTTACCTGAAAATCAGAACTAGTTCATTTTTAAACGGTTTGCAGTGGTCCAAAGTCACTCCTCACTTACGTTATCCATTCAGAACGTCCTAATTAAGGGTTTATAAACACTTTTCACAACTTCCAGAGATCAGAGTGGAGTTTTGCCGTCCTCGTCACGGTAAAGCTAACAACAACTAGCATGCCAACAGTGCACTTTCTGGTATCGGACAATAAAACGCTTTGTGATTAGATGCAGACAGTACACGGCAAACTCCTTTTGACCTCAAGAGCTGCTTACACCATATATCTGTACTGGGGCAAGACAAGTTTTGCTCAAATACATGGAAAAAAAATCAGGTACAGAGCCTGTGAAAATGTTATTTAATAGTCTACCGTCTTAAAGATCATAAATAAATTTTCAATCCAATATTATGGCTTCTAAATTGTCCTCCCTACCAAGTACATTCATCTTAATAATAATCGTAACAATTAATTACGAGGTGATTTTTTAATGGGGCTGCGAGATTAATAGCAATCAAACTGAAATTACAGTTTGAATGCAAGTAAATCGCAAAGGCTGCAATTTTTGATGTGCTATAATTTCTTCCACAGACAATAAAATCTCCTGTTTTATTATGCATTGCAAAAAAGTGCTTATCATGTAGTTTAGATCTGTACAAACATGTTCTGAAATGTGTGAAATGTTTGTCAGTTCTTGTTTCATTCTTTGTCAAGTCGCCTAAAAACGTCTAAAATGTGAACTTTGAATGGAATCCTATTCAAAAAAAGAACTTTGCAATGATAGAAATTAGGTCCGAACAATCTGGGGAAAATATCTGTGATTTTTCTAACTATTTCTTGCCTGATTTCCTCCGAGTCCGTGGCAGGGGTACATGATCAGCTGTTTGCCACCCTCGTTGTTCTCTCCGGCGTCCAGGCACGTATCCTTGCCCGCATTTTTCACCTACACAGAACAGGCAGGAACGTTTAAAAGACAGGAAAGCGAAAGTAAAAAAGAAAAACATCCAGTGCAAGCTGTCCAAACACATCAGCTCTCCAGAGGGCTTTTGTGGTGTGGGGCTGGAGCGGGAGGAGCGGCGGCTGGTGGGGTGAAATTTGACAAGAAAATTTTTAAAACTCAAGATTTAGTCAGCTAATTCCTTTTGGTTTTAGTCTCATTTTAGGCGACGAAATTGTCATGCTAATTTTGTTGACTAAATCCGTAACAGCTTTAGTCTATCATAATAAATATATTTTCACATTTTATTTGTATGTGGTTCCTTGTCATGATGATACTAAAATTTCAGACTTGATTTTGAGACTAAACTTGATTTATAGTTGATAAAAATGCATGTTATTTTAGGCGCTAGTTTTAATTTGACTTTTACTTTGAATTAAGTTTTTATTTATTTTTTATTATTATTTATTTAGCCAGCAAAAATATGACAGTGATGAAAACTACGCTGAAAATGTTTTAGTCGATGAAGTGAACACTGGTAGCCGGGTTTGTGACGCACCGAGCCGAAGCGCAGAGGGTGGAGGTCGGGCATGAAGACCTCAGGGAAGACGTTCTGAAGGTACCAGGAGAAGCTCTTGCACTGCAGCTTCTGTCGGAGCTCCTCGCGCCGGGAGATGTCGCCGAAAGCGCCCTACGGAAAAGAAAATGATCAAGGGTTGAGAAGTTGACAATAGGTTGGTGGAAGATTAGAATGGGAATATATTAAGGCTGAACGATCTGGGAAAAAATATCTGATTGCATTTTTTTGAGATTAGATCAGCGATTTATGTTTTGATAAAGTTCATGTTTTAAACCAGAAGAATTGACAAAAAGACAAATTAACTGACAGATTAACACAAAAATCACATTTCAGAAAATATTACAGAATGTGATGACGACATGGAGGCAAGAGGCAGATTTCCCTATTGATGACACTGTATTTTGCCATGAAATATCCAAAATTTCTTAAATTAAAGTTGAATCTGATCATTTCTGTGACTGATTACACCCTAGAGCTCACTATATGGCAACAAAAAAATCTGCATTTTGACAATATTCATGTTCGCTTCCCCACATCTGTAATAAATAATATTGGCCTATTAATTGAATGTTGTGATGTCATATAGGCAGTTATTAAAATAGTATATTTAAATATTAAGAAATTAGCATTGTATTTAGAGTACTGTATATTGACGTTTGACTTTAAATTGCATCTTGACCTTACCTTAATAACTGTTATTCATAATTTTGTTCCGTTAGTTACAGCCCAAAGGACAGAACAGGAAAACTAAAGTCACAAAAGGTCTGCCAACACATAACACTGCTGGCTTCATTTATTTCAATAACGACCATTTTGGCCTGAGTATCATTGAGCTTATACAGTAAATCATATGCATTATTCTGTCAATATTTATGGACACTTAAGAATTATTTGGAATTTATGGAAAATAGGTAATGAGGCTACAATTTCTATGCTCACTAACCCCATTGTGGCCGGTGGAGGAGGCAGGGACTGGGGTGAAGCAGTTCATAAAGGTTAGCATTAGCTGTTAGCAGAACTATTAAATACTGTGTGTCTATGGCTCATGCCTGTAACACCTATAACAAGTATGAACAGATTATATCTAGGCTACATGTGTGGAACTCTATACTTGTGTGATAGAGCCACCACAGAGCTGCAATACAGAAGGACATGAAATACTACTGTAGCTGTAGATGTAATTGTATATATGATTGGACTTGTCAACTTTTCATTATGAACCAAATTCTTGCCAGACACATGACCTTCTTGCCACTAGTCTGTATAAAACAGAACAGCGGTGCCTTGTCCGTGTGCAGTTCTAAAGGGTTCCTGTCCACTCCTCGCCCTTATTAGGACGAGCACTTACAGTAATGATGCGGCCGGGGGCTACATTAGCTCGCTGATAGCGGGAGCTGGTGTGTGGGTGAGGTACAGGCCTGAGGGAGCACGCTTTTATGACACCCATGGGACCCGCTACTCCTCCTCCACTTTAACCATTTAACAGCTAGCAAAACTATTAGCCTGCAGCGGGGCTTTGGACTGGGGATCGAGCCGTGTTTGCTGCTGGGAGAAATGTCACACTGCTACTTAGAAAATGAGCAGTTTGCATAATTTGTACTTTGTTGCAACCAAGGTCAGATGAGATAAAAGCTTGATAATGGACAATGTTAAAATGACAAAAACATCAAACATGACTTTTCTACGTGCATGGTTTATTGTTAATATAAAAAAAACCAAAAAAAACCTTTAAAATAGCTTTTAAAATTTGTATTTATCTTTTTAAAGCAATTTTATCATTTTGCCTTTTGAGCTAGCCAACATAAGCTACTCAAACAAAGATCAAATTAAAAGGACGTACGCTGACTATTAATTAAAACCTAAAATGAAAAGGGTAAGATTTTAAAGAAAATTTTAATAGGCAACAGGTACAGGTAAAATATAAAGTCCCAGCAAACTCATTGCTAGCGCACTCTTTACTAGCATAGCATCACTTCTCAGTTAGAACCATTTAAAAACACAGCATTTAACAGTTTTCAACAGTTTGGGTTTTTTTTTATATATATATTTAGATATTTTATTTTGCATATCCTTCATACCCTGCATAATTTTTCCACGTTAGCCTAAACTTAGCCAAAAGGTAATAAACATGTAGCCTACTGTAGCCTATAAGAGTCCATTTGTTTCCTTTTGGGATTTGGTTGCGTTTTGTAAAGTGAAATGAAAATATAACAATGCAGGTGTTTTATTGTAAGTTTCAAGTAAGGCTGCGCGATTAATCACAATTGAAATTTGAATGGACGCAATATGCAAATCGCAAAGGCTGAAATTTCACATAATATCCAACAACAACAACAAAATATTCTCTCTTATTCTACATAAATTTGCTATCCTAGTTTAGAACTGCACAAACATGTTCTGAAATGTGATTCTTGGATTAGTTTGTCAGGTCATATTTCGGTCTTTTTGTCACGCTTTGAACAGAATCCTAAATGTGTATTAGTTGACTGATCATTTTATGTAGATTATAAAGATTTATATGGAACAACAGGGGAAAGGAGAGGTTAGTGAGTCAGTGAGTCATCTGAAGATTTGGTGTATTTGGTATTTATATATAAAAAGGTAGATTCAACTAATGGTTCACAAGTTTAATCTGTCTTTATTTAAATACATCGCTTCCTAGTACTTTTTTCTGCATAAATAGCTTTTTTCCTGCATGAACTCCCGCTGCAGGTGTAGTTTTGTGAGTGCAGCTTGGCTCAGATACATAGCGATACAGAATAGTTTTGAGAGCTTATGCCACGCCCTCTTTTTAGTCGACTAATCGATCAGCAGGACATGTCTTTAGTCGACCAAGAATTTCTTCAGTTGATCATATTATTAAAACATAAATCCCAAACCGTTCATCCCTGGTCGTAAGCGTGTATGGACGGCACGCTCACCTCTTTGGCGATCTGGGCTGCCTGCTGGTTGCGGCGGTAGAAGATCTCCTTGTATCCGTCCATCCAGACCTCGGCGAGGCGGACCTGGTTGCGGGCGATGACCTTCGTGCCTTTGGGGAAGGTGTGAGGGCTCTTAGTGCGGAACACGTGTCCCACCACGGAGCAGGGGATGATCTCCAGCTGACCTCCACACTGCCACACCTGCAGGCCAAAAACAAAAACAATCGGTTAGTGGCTCTTGAGGTCAAAATAAAGCCGCATTATGTACATCTAATTTTAAAGGGTAAAGCGCTGTCTGACGATCAGGAAGTGCGTGGGAAGCTAGTTGTTGTTAACTTTACCGTGATGCCAAAACTCCGCTGTCTTCTGAAAGTTGTGAGACAAAAACAAGTGGTAATATTTGATAACTGAGACACAATAAAGAGCAGCAGGAGGTTTAAGCGTGTAGAATCAAAATATCAATCATTTGCAAGTAACTGGACACATTCACTTCAAAAGGACACACAAAGCTGTAACCTCCGTCTTCTAAGCCCAACTTTATGGAAAACAGTATTACTATTTCTAAGTCATCATGGTTTTGAGGAAAAGGAGGAAAATGTACAGTTATCCAAACTGTTAGAGAAATTGCACTGCTGCTGTACCGAGGGCTCTCACTGCCAGCTCAGTCCTTGTATAATAGTGGTATAATACTCCCTACAGTGGAAGGATAGGCAGACTGGAATGTACAACACTATCACAAAGTCTTGAGTGTTCACGCCTCCGGGTTCTGGGTCCCACACTGACGGTAAATAAACTTCTCCTGTGTTAAAACTCCAGTGTCGTGCCGCTTATCTTCAACTCTCAGACTACTGCAATTTATTTTGCAACACTAATCAATAGTAATAGTATAGTGGCAGTACATGATACTTTACTAGATACTATTCTCAGATATTAGAAAACATTAACTCTATGCTAAAATACTAAGTAGTAGTAGTGGTAGTAGTACAGAACTGGCAATGGCTGTAATGGCGATAGCAGCAGTAGTACTAGAACTCATACTAGTCGAAGTAGTAATAGTGCTACTAGTAATAGCGACAATTGTATTATAATATTAGTAGCAGATTTAGCCATAGCACGGTCAGTAGTTTTATTAGCTATAGTAGAAATAGTAGTAATAGTAGAAATACAATGTTTTGAGTTTTCCCATAACAGACTAAATGATAAATTGTTTTTTATAACAACGTCTTACCCTGAATGACATCTCAATATTCTCTCCACCCCAGATCTCCATTTGCTCGTCGTAGCTCCCGATGTGGTAGAAGTAGTCTTTGGAGATGGAGAAGAGGCCTCCAGCAAAAGTGGGAGTCCTGAGATTCACAACAGATCCATGGTTTTGAATTAGTGGTGGGCAATATTGATCAAAATGAATGTTTGGGTTTTTTTTATTTGTTTGTTTTGCCTTATCTACACTACATTATGGCCACAAAACCATTTTGGTTTTTTATGTTTTACATTTACGGCTCTATACCAAATTTTTGGGGCAAAATTTGACTTGCTCTTGCTCTACAGATATATCGTATAGCAGCTCTTGAGGTCAAAATAAGTCAATTGTGTATTATCTACATCTAATTATAAAACGAAAAACACTGTCCAACAATCAGGAAGTGAATGATTAGCACGCTAGTTGTCATTAACTTTACCATGAAGCTAAAACTGTGCTCTGGCCTCTGAAAGTTGTGAAAACCACTCAAACGTTTTTCATGTTTAAAAAAAAAATCAGGTACAGTGCCTTTAACCACAAAAATGCAGAGATATCACTTTATACCCTTGTTTGGGGGAGTGCACTAGATATCGCCGCCTCTTTTTGAGGTCATTTTAAATAGTTTTAATTATAGATGACATGGCCTACTTGATATTTTGCATATCTCCATAACAACAATTGCGATATCATTCTTTTTTCAATATATTTCCCACCTCCATTTTGAATACTTCTGTTTAATATTACAGATCACATACATTTACATCCTCCCCACCTGATTGGATAGGTCTCATCCTTTCTCCTCCTCTTCTCGTGGTCGGGCAGGCTCTCCCAGCCAAAGGACAGGCTCCAGTCAAAGTTGCCCCGGTTGTGGTTCTGTCCGTACGGGGAGGGCTTCATGAACTCAAAGGTGTTCAGATCTATGGTGGTGATGTCCGGAGACACCACCGCGGTGGAGTTCTGCGCTATCCTGGCCAGAAGAGGCTCCAACCAGCCGTGGAAGCATTCACCTGCAGTCCATACACACAAACACACACACAAACACACACACACACACGCACACGCACGCACGCACACACAAACACACACACACGCACACACACACACACACACAGGTTGGGTTTCTCTAGATTACACTGACTTTTTTAATGACCGATCCCAATCTTAAAGTGCATATTACAGGTTTTCATGCTCTTTTGATGAGATAGAACCAGACCAGTGGAACCAATTTTTCTGATAGATTAAACATTGATTTAACAACATAAAGGTGTCATTTATTTTAATTAGTCTAATCATAACCATTGTGCAAATTAGACAAACTTTGGCCTTGTTAACATTATGGTTGCTAGGTTACAGTTATGGCATCACCTACGTAGGTCACATCTGCTGCCCATGTCCAACCAGGAAGTAAAATTATAATCTTCACCATAACAACTAGACGAAATATTGTATTTAAACCTTAAATATAGTGATGTTAACTATGTTTTAGAGAAATGCGTAGTCTAACCTGTCATTTGCACTTTAACCATAGACACTACTGGCCAAACCTTAACCTAACACATTATCTTAATCCATTTTATCCCATAACTGAACTTTTAATCCTGCTCTTGATCCAATAATAAAGGACTTATGTGTGTCTACAGATTTTAGTTCTCACAGTGTGATGAATACTCACCCGCTCATTTAACATTCTGGACTGTGACAAACGCATGAGGAGACATATTTTAAAGAGCAATCTGTAAAAATGTGAAGGTTTCTTTTGGATGGCCCTGGTCTTTCAGGGCTCACCACACTTAATAAATTATTCAGGTCATAGCGATTATGTGGGAAAGTAGTGAACAAATTTTCATTATTTAAGCAAAACTACTAATAAAAAGGACCAAAGTTTATGCAAGTACATGGATTATATTAAAAGGTACAAGTTACGTTGCTGGTGGAGTGTACGCCAGTGCACTGCCTGGAACGTTCCACAATATGGCATTAAACTTATCTATCTCCATGGAGATAGATAAGTTTAATGCCAAGTTGCAAGTCAGATCTGTGGAGAGGAGAACCTGCTCGCAGTAAGAATGCTTGTCTTTTTGAGCAATAAAAACATTAGCAATTTAATAAACGCAAGACAGATATGTTTAATGGTGTAGTGTGGAACATTTTTCGCAAAGCAATAACACCTCCATGGAGACAAGCATGTAGTGTTACACAGCAGTCACTCAGTGCATCCTTAAATTGTATTCAACACATTAATAAAGAATAGGTCTGTGAGACAGGCCTCTACTTTAACAATGTTTAAATCCAGGCTCAAAACGGTTCTGTTTAGCTGTGCATATGACTGAAAGGGTTTTATTCTGCTCTCGTCTCTTTTAATGTTAATTTTATGATTATTTATGTTTTGATTTGTTTGTATTGTGATTTTAATGTCTTTCTTATTCTGTAACGCACTTTAAATTACTTTGTGTATGAATTGTGCCAAAATAAATAAACTTGCCTTGTCTTGCCAAGGTCCAGTTGAAAGATTAGGAACAAAAAGGGTCCCGTTCAACAGCATGGTGTCTCGGCTAAAAGATAAAAGAACTAACACCCTGAGTTTGTGTGCATATGGGCGTGTCTGAGTTGACACCAGCCGGCTTGTGTTGTGTACATAGACTTACAGTGAGCGTCCAGAAAGGTGAGCGTGTCTCCCGTGGCAACCGAGGCTCCCAGTAGTCGAGCGGTGATCAAGCCCTTCCTCTCCTTCTGCCGCACCACTCGCACTATGTTCAGCTGCTTTAGATACTCGTCCAACGGCTCCTTTAACATATCTGCAAATACGAATCGCTCTTATAAGACACACAAAATGTTAAGAAGGTGCTGTACCAGATTTTTACTCTTAAAAATGTAAAAAAACAGAACTACCGTAGCTCAATCCTAATTATTCACAATGAGTTTATGAGCGCTTTTCACAACTTTCAGAGACCAGAGTGGAGTTTTGCAGTAGCGGTGAAGCTAATAGCATGCTAACGTGCACTTCCTATTATCAGGCAATAAACCGCTTTATAATTAGATGCAGACAGCACACAGCGTACATATTTAAACCTCAAGAGCTGCTTATACAATGTATCTGGGGCAAGACAAATTTTGCTCAAATATGTGGGAAAAAACAGGTTTGGGGCCTTGAAGCATTTCAACAGTTTTTACCCACTAAAGGCTGCATCTGCTGGGTACTGAGAAGTGAAGAGGCATGTTTGAAGCTAAAAACAACGGTGAAGGTTTGAGGATAATGAGGAGGTGGTTCATGGCTCACAATTTACTGACTTATCCTTGCGTTTTAAAGTGGTGAAAAATTAGCGCCGTTGCCATGGCTATTAACAATTCAAAACAAAATATCCCATCTTTTCAATGGTCAAATCCAAAACAGGAATCTGATCTCTGAAGAAGGAGACAGACTACATTTACAAGAACACTACAATGTGCACAAACAAAATACAACGCAGGAGGGATATCACAATCACATTTTAGTGTTAGAATCATTTTGAACAGAAACATTAAAACTGAAATCCAAATTATTGACACCATGACCAACAACAGTGAAATACTCAATTTTCTTCTTTAAAAATGTCTTTATGAAATCAAACTCTCCGTTTGTGTCAGATTCACTTTTTCAATTCAGACTTACATCCAGAGTTGTCTTTCTGGAAGTCAACTTAGCATAATAAGCCTTTAAAGTATGGAGTTTAAAATTATTGCTTTGTTTGGAAAGTTCCACAGTATGGCATTAAACTTATACATGGAGACAAACAGGTCAAGTTACTGGTCAGATTTGGGGAGAGGCAAGCCCCCTCACAGTAAGAATGCATGTTTTTAGGCAGAAGGAGGATATCAAATGTCAATACAAAACAAAAACTGCTCCTGGTATGTTTTACATTAAGAAAGAACAACAACAAAAGTCAAAGAAGTCGGTTTTGCATATGCCTCTTATAAACATATCATCTTGAATTAAATAAACAATAGCTGATCCAGAGCGGGACAATTGTCTGCAGCTTGGGAGACAATGGAAAAGTTATCCACGAGTTTAGTGCCAGAGCAGATGAGGCAGCGTCTCCCATAGCCTCTCTCTGCTCTGGGATGCCACACCTGTTTACACTGACCAAAGTGATCCGCTGCTCTGAGAAACGCTACGATTCCACTGGCTTCCTGTCCACTTTCCCACCCAGAACCCACACTGAAATTGGACGCAGTTTAAAGCTTAAAGTGCATATGGCAGGTTAGACCACTCATTTCATTCAGAATTTCATTTAAAAGGGCCTGTACACATTTTTTTCCCCCCCATGTAAAAAAAATCATATTGTCCCACTACAGATATTTTGTCCTCTAGAAGCTGCTTATACAATACAAGACCTCTGTGTTCTGTCTGCATTGAATTATAAAGTGTTTTATTGTGCGATAATCAGAAAGTGCGCTGCTAGCATGCCAAGTGTTGCTAAATTAACCGTCATGGTATTCTGCTCTGAAAGAGAATAGCACTTAAAAACTCATCAATTTAGGATGCCTGTAATGCATTAGGTACAGTGGTGTGAAAAAGAATTTGCTCCGTTATCGAATTCTTACTTTTCTGCACCTTTGTCACTCTTAGCTATTTCAGATCAAGCAAACTTAAATATTAGACAAAGATAACTCACAAGTAAACACAAAATGCAGTTTTTAGTGCAGATTTTATTTATTAAGGGAAAAAAGCCATCTGAACCTACATGGCCCATGTGAAAAAGTATTTGCCCCTGTTGTGGAATTTCTTATAGTAAGAACCTAAAAAAAATAAAATAAAATCAATAGAGAAGTTGTCTTGAATCAAAAAATCTGATTTATTGAATCAATTGTGCACAGTCGTCAAAGAGCTGTTGTCCCCAACAGTGTCGTCTCTCCCTCAGCTCCCCATGAACATACATACATATTTATACCATCAAAATAATCGTACCAGTTTTAATCTAGTCCAAGTGGCTCCAGGCCACTGGACACATCGTCTTGCAGGCTACAAACAAGAGATATGCCTGTGCGTAACAACAGACAGTATCACGAAAATTAGGTCAAAGAGGTAGATAACAATACATATCAATACAAGTAAAGATTTAGGGCACAGAATACCATAACACCCCATAAACCTAATAACTGGTTGAACCACCCTTAGCAGCAACAACTGCAGTCAAGCGTTTGCGATAACTGGCAATGAATCTTTCACATCACTGTGGAGGAATTTTGGCCCACTCTTCTTTGCAGAATTGTTTTAAATCAGCCACACTGGAGGGTTTCCGAGCATGAACCGCCTTTTTGAAGGTCATGCCATGGCATCTCTATTGGGTTCAGGTCTGGACTTTGACTAGGCCACTCCAAAACCCTAATTTTGTTTTTTTTAAGCCATTCAGAAGTGGACTTGCTGGTGCGGCTTTGAATCATTCTCCTGCTGGTGAACCCAAGTGCGCTTCAGCTTGAGGTCACGAACTGAGGGCCTGATCTCCTTCAGGATTTGTTGGTAGAGAGCAGAGTTCAAGGTTCCTTCAATCACAGCAAGTCGTCGAGGTCCTGAAGCAGCAAAGCAACCCCAGACCTTGACACTACCACCACGTTTCACTGTTGGCATGATGTTCTTTTTACCAAATGCTGTGTTCATTTTACGCCAGATGTAACGGGATGCACTCCTTCCAAAAAGATCAACTTTTGTTTCATCAGTCCACAGAATATTTTCCCAAAAGCTTTGGGGATGATCAAATGTTTTTTGGCAAAAGTGAGTCGAGCCTTTATGTTTTTTTTTGTCAGCAGTGGCTTTTGCCTTGGAGCTCTGCCACGCCATTTTTACCTAGTCTCTTTCTTATGGTTGAGTCATGAGCACTGACCTGTACTGAGGCAAGTGAGGCCTGCAGTTGTTTAGATGTTGTTCTGGGTTCTTTGAGACCT
>KN483071.1:0-34380 GCA_000787095.1 Periophthalmodon schlosseri | reverse complement strand
CTCCATTTGTGGATAATGGCTCTCACCGTGGTTCGCTGGAGTCCCAAAGATTTAGAAATGGCTTTGTAACCTTTTCCAGGCTGAGACATGTCAATTGCTTTTCTTCTTATCTGCTCCTGAATTTCTTTGGATCGCAGCATGATGTCTTGGGTTCAATATGGCCTACTTCACCTCGTCAGACAGGTTCTATTTAAGTGATCTCTTGATTTGAAAGGTCTGGCAGCATCAGGCCTGGGTGTGGCTATGAAACTGAACTCAGCTCTCCACAATAATATGATTAATCACAGTTACCTCATCATTTAACAAGGGGTCAACAATTTTTTCACACAGGATCATGTAGGTTTGGATAGTATTTTTCTCTTAACAAATAAAATCATCACAGAAAAACTGCATTTTATGTTTACTTGGGTTATCTTTGTTTAATATTTAAATGTGTTTGATGATCTGAAACAGTTAAGTGTGACACACATGTAAAAAAGTAAGAAATCAGGAAGGAGGCAAACACTTTTTCACAGCACTGTAAGTGAGGAATAACTTTGGACGACTGCAAACCGTTTAAAATGAACTAGTTCTGTTTTTCATGTTTTTAAGGCACCTTTAAGATTTTACCAAACATCTGTTTTCTTTTTTATTTTGATGAAGTTTATAATTTTACTTCCTGGTTGGACAAAGGCAACTTCCATAAATGCTGAATCTTTGGTGTTGATGACACAAATACTTCCTTTATTTTTGTACTTTTCAACTTTTTTTTCCACACACTGCCACTTAACTGATGTAAAACTATGATAAATATTTACCACAGGTACTATCCCACCAAACCAAGTAATGAATAGAAAAACATGAAAACCTGTCAAAAGGCACTTCCCAGGTCAAAACACTATTGTAATACTTCAGTCTTTCCCATATATGTGGTTAACGTAACATGCACTGTTACCTTGATAATCATTAATAAATGCTTTGTGAATATTTATGTTAGACAGTTATATCTGGGGTGTGGGAGGAAAGCCGTTTCACTTGGCAATTATAATCTTTGACAAAAACGACACAACGGACTAATGAACGATGACTTTTTTCTAGCTGCTTCAATAATACACCAATTGTATAAACCCAACTATCTTTTCAAATACATTCAAAAGGTGTTGCTTTACTTCGAAAGTTCCACAGTATGGCATTAAACGCATCTTTTATCTCTAGCTATGGAGATAAATGTATGATGAAGTTACCAGTCAGATCTGTGGACAGGCGAGCGTGTTCACAGTGAGAAGGCAGGCTTTGAAGGTACTTTTGGGCAATAAAAACACCCGTAAAAAAGTCATATGGTGGAACATTCCAGGCAAAGCAAACAACATGCCCAAGAAGACAAGCAGGTGGCACATCATTCTCCACCCTAAAAGTCACATGCGGCACCTTTAATGTGATTGTGTAATGATTTTGAATTGTACGGTTTTGCCTGATGAGAGCTATAAAACTCATGCTTTAATGAATATATCTAGGCATATTATTCTTGTATTTATTTTGTACACTTTTTTGTATAGAATATGATTATTAAAGAAGATAATTTGCACATTTTAAATCGTAATACTCATCTAAAATGACTTAATAAAAGAAACAAGCTCGCTGACTTCCACGTTAGAAAACTGCGGTGCCCAGTTGGAGCTGACATCGCCGTGAACGTCATCACAACAAAGAGCCGTGTAGCTGCTGGCTCCTCCTCTGGACAGCTGCAGATCACACTATCCAGATTTTTTTTCATTCGTACCAAAATGACTACGTGATGCTGCCAAATCCTACGTGCTGAAGTAAGTACAGAGCAATTAACAGAGCTTAATATAGAGCAGTGGGCGTGTGCCGGTGGCGGTGAAAATGGAGATTGATCGGCAAAATGGCATCTTGAAAATAAGTGATTAAAGACTGTTCAAACATGCACGAATCCTTCCAAATACAACTTCGAGACAGTAAAGGAAATGGGGAAACAACTACAACATGGTTAAAAGCTTTGAAAAGTCAATTTTGCATAATAGGTCTGCTTTAATAATTAAATCTATAGTTATATAGACAGCCATTAATACAGCTATGAGTTCAATATGTAATATAATACTAAAAATAGTAAAATTATAGTTATTATACTTAAATGTTATCACATTTGTAACTCCCACATTTTAAAACAAACATCTCCCATTTCTATTAAACTATCAAACACTTTCCTTCAAATACAAAATTCTTTCCACTTTAACCAAAGCAATTATTCCGAGTATGGCTAGTATTCCTCTGGCTCCGTGTCCTAACCCACTTCAGAGCCTTTCCTTTGCTTTCTCACCCGACGCTTACGTTGAAACTGGACCCCATATTAAGTACAGCGGGAGGTGAGCCGGGCCTAGTCTTACTTACCGTCCACACTGGCGTCATCCACCAGAATGACCTCTTTGAGCAGAATGGCCGGAGATGTGTGCAGGACACTGTATACGGTTCTTAACAGGGTGCTCCAGGCTTCATTGTGGAACACGATGATAACGCTGGTAGTGGGTAAAGGAGGGCACCGTTTGAAAGTCTGTTCGATGCATCTGAAACGGGACAGAAACAAGGAGGTGATTGTGCTATGCGAGTCCGAGGTGGCACAGCAGTTGGGTCATTACATCCGCGCTGCATCCCAAGTGGGGTGTCTGATTCGGGGATTCTTTGGAAATAAAAGGTAATTTAGTCCAATAGGTTGAGTTCTACATTTTGATGTCACAATCTAACAAAATTAACTCGAACAGCAAAGAAAAGAAACAACAACAAAACAAAACTGGACTCTTCAAATGTTTAACCTTGGAATTTTTGTTCAAGTAGCACTGTGCAACTTTCTCAGGTGAGGTTATTCATTTATCTGGAATGTTCCACAGTATAGCTTTAAACATATGTATTTTGCACAAATGTAATCATAATAATATTTTTTTGGTTTTGTAATATTTTGTTTTTTCGCTGAAATAAATACTCAGAAAAACATCGATTTCTTACTTGGAGCAGGGTCACCCTTCTACAGATCTGACCTGTAACTTGCCCTGGTGGCGTTACAAGTTTATCTCCATGGAGATAGAAAAGTTTAATGCCATACTGTGCAACGTTCCAGACAAAGCAATAACACCTCCATGGAGACAAGCACCTGGGGAAGCCTCCACCAGGAAAGTTACATAATGCACATTTAAGGATTGGGCATAACACATTTGCATATTTATTTGAATAAATCACCACTTTTTAAGATTGTAGAAAAAAAAACACTTTAGTTTGTTTATGCTGACAGAGACGACATTCAACACACGGCCGTTTTATGAGGATAAGCCCAGTAATTACAGAGATATTAACCATACAGGACATAACATCTGAATTTTGATTGTTTAAAACGTTAAGATCAAATTCTAATAGAATTCTTGGCTCCACTCGAACTCAAATTAAACTACTGACTCTATACAATGTTGTGATGTCACATGACCACAACCTCCTATACAATTCAGTGTGCAGCTATGCTTTCTATCAAGTCCTGTACGGAGGGTCCGGTGACATGTGTTTGGACAAGCATGTAGCATGATCAGCCAAACAATCGTGGGCTTGTTTCTGCAGTAACCGCAGAAACCAGGCAGATGTGCTTGAATAAAGAGGAGGAATGATGCATCGATCAAGTTTTGGGACAGAAGAACCCTAAAAGGAGTCTGGAGGGTTGCACATCAGGTTTAAATTGTAGATCTACCACTCATCTGGATTGTGTCTGGGATGCACTGGGTATGAAATAAGATAATAAGCACCACTAGAGGGGGTAGTTATGTCACAGTCTAAATGTTAAAGGGCACATATTACACCATTTTCTCTTATAATGTAGTTTCCTCATCAAAAACATACACAAAGTTGTTTTTGTTTCATTCACACATAATACATACACCCTGCATATTTCTCTCAAACAGAGAACACACTGTTCCACCTTGTGATGTCATGTGGCAACACAGGAAGTGCTCCACTGTGTTTTTAAACTCCATACATCTTCACTAGAATCAAGTGGATAATTTCAGCCCTGGAATTGCCAATCTCTACTGAACTAAAGACAAAAGGGAGCTGAAAACTACTGCTTCATGACATCACAAGGTGAAACAAAGCATTTTGAGGTCTGGAGATGTAGACAGACTAATAAAGGGTTACTCAAACATGTGTGAATGAAACAAAACACAACTCCAGGTATGTTTTTGAGGAGGTGAACACATTCTAACATGAGTCAATTTTGCGTAATATAGGACCTAGGTGTGTAAACGCAGAAAGGATAAAAGTAATGAATGATTTGTGAAACTGTTGGGCCAATAATTATCTGGTCTAACACAAAACCTGGCCAAGCATATAAATATATCTACAAAGTAATAATAATATATAAAAACAATGTACAAGACAATAATTAACAAAGCCTCTCAAAGTACTAAGAGTGCTCTAATCACAAAGCCAGGGTCAACCCCAGTTATTTATCTAAATGAGGAACAATAAAATAAACCAGTTAACCAGTTACAACCCATCGTGTTGTAGTCAAATGCTTGGTTGGGTACACGTTCTACAATTTGATGTTGTCATAATTTCAGATGAAGGGCAGGCAAATGTACAACTTTATGGGAGATTTACTGTTTTTGAAAGAAATATTCAAACTTCTGCAAATGTTGAACCTTATTAATTTGTTAGGGATTGGCTCCACAAACTTGCCATATTAATATTATGGCCTTTCAAAGTCCTTTCAAATGAAGTGCCAGGTTTTGTTAACGTTATAGAGATATTAACCATAAACCAGGTCAACAATCTGCAATCTGACAGTTAAACAACAAATTCCACCTGTCCTCCTGCCCAATTCTGACCTGATCTTCTGCCCAATTTTGGAATATGGGGATTCTAGAAAGTTATGACGTAAACACAACATATTGGTGGTTTTCTGTTCCTAGAATATGGTGTCTACTCCCAGATGGGGGGCAAGAGCCAGTTTTCCTATTGATAACATTGTGAATTTACTTTTTAGATATTATAACAAAAAGTACAAATATTGAACCTGATCATTTCTATTGTGACTGGACCCGAAATCCTGCTACATTACAAAAATCTGCATTTTAACAATATTAATTTTAGCTGCCCCCCCATTTGTATTACATATTATTGGCCTTTAGAATGTTGTGATGTCATTTGAAATTTAATTGTCAATTGTTTTTTCATCATTCTGGACCCCCGGATAGATTAAAACAACCACAAAACCCCACATACTCTGGTGGTCTTGTGTCTGCTCCTAGGTCCCTGCTCAGAGATATCCTGTCACTTGCGAACAGGTTAAAACAGTGCTTCTCCTCCCCCTTCTCCTTCTCCTTCTGCTCCTCTGGGCTGAGATGGTCCGTGTGGAATGGTTTCCCCGCCGCTCCTGGCGACAGCGGGTTCTGTAGGGGGCGCTCTAGAGCCGGCCTCAGCTCGGACGCAGTGTAATGCCCGGGCAGACACGGTCCACTGTCCCCTGCCTCCTGCTGCTGCCTCACCGGAGCTTTGATCTGCATTTTGGGCATAGCGTCCCGAAAGTTATTGACAGCGCCCATAACCATCCCCAGCATCGAGTCCCGCTTTTCGGCCATGTCCTGTAGCCAAGGGTCATCCTGGCTGCCCGGGCCCCCTACCTCCCACTGGATGAAGAAGATGAAGGTGATGAAGAGGAGGAGGACAACGACGGCCAGCTTGAGCGGGTGTAGCCGTCTCCGCAGCATTCGGCGCAGGGAGGTCATGATGGAAGAGAGAAGAGGGGGCTGGACTCAAGTGAGGAGTCAGCTACAATGAAGGAATGAATGAAAGCGCATTAGGACAAGCTTTAGGACTATGGCATAATAAAAATATAAATAATACATGAAATTATTAGCTCTGTACAATATGTCATTTGTCATACCAGCACAACTATAGATGAGTAAAGAAATTCTTGGTCAACTAAAGACATGCCCTATGTACTGATTAATAATTCAAAGGGAGGTGTGACGTGATACTTCCAAAAGCTCTGAAAATGATCCAGAAAAACATGTATGTATAGAAAGAAGTACTAGTAAACATCATCTTCATGAGTGAAAAGGCAGATTAAAGTGTCCAGTCACTCCCCAAACTCCAGCTAACTCACTCCATGTATTACTGTTGTGCATTTAACACCTTTATAACCACATTAAAGTAAGACACCATCGACCAGTTTAACTAAACAACTAAGTGTCTACAGTCCTACATACTAGCATGAAGATTTCATCATTTTGTATTGACCTTATTTTGCCCCGCCCACTTTTTCTTTGTGGTGGCATTTCCAGTTAAGCGGGAATTCCATTCATTTCAATTGAGAATTTGGGAAAAAAATATAATATAAAGTAGGTTGATTTGTGTAAAATGTTCTATGTTCATGTGAGCAACAAGTCAACAACGCACCAATTCTCCGAGAGGCTTTAAAATGGCTCTGCAGTCCATACAGAACTTATTTGCTGTCAAGACCAATAATAATACACCAATGACAATGGCGCCGCCCACGACAACTTCTGGAATAAAGTGAATAGAAAACTATTGAAGTCACAAGATATCAGGGCTGGCCAGTTGTCAAAGTGTTGGTCAGGCATGGACACACTGAATCCACTGATCACATTAATGTGGTATCATTGTAAAGTTTGTTACTTTGTTCAGGATTTTCCTCACTTTCTTTCGATTCAGTTAACTTTTAAATATTTTGGTGCTAATTTTGATGAAATATTATAGACCAGAACCTAATTTTTCTTGGCCAAACTAGTTTGACTTTCTTGTCAATCACAGGTTTTTTCAGTATGATAAATTTGTCAAATAAGTGACCAAATTAGAAATAGGTTACGTGACTCCATTACAAAACGCAAAATAAAATCCACATGTACAACTAGGCTATTATACTAATTATACTAAAGTTTGAGCAGAAATGATAATATTTTGTTAATTTAAGTAGTGATTTTGAGAATCTGGCTTCTAATTGTTAAAATAATTAATTATACATTGGTAGCATGAGTTAAACAAATTCTGTTGTTACATAATCGCAGCATAACGTCGGGGTCTTGGGGTAAAAAAAAAAAAAAAATCTTTGCGTTTCTTGCTTTTATACATCTATGGACACAACAAATCAATTCCCTCAGAATTCAGACCATATTTGTCATACCAAAGTTGTTATAGTGCTACGTCAGCCTTAAGTGCCATAAAACCATCCATACTCCACTCTCTTCACTCCACTCTCTTCACTCCACTCTCTTCACTCCACTCTCTTCACTCCACACTCCACATTTCAGCCTACTTAACAGGCAGATCATGCAATTCCTTCACAGAGAAAAAAAATCAAAAGTACGTACCATGAGTCGCTCAACTACTGCCAAACTAGTAAAAATGTCCTAGTAAAATCCACAGGAGGTCATCCATTCCGCACTGCCCAGTTTCTGCTTTCTCGCCGTGAATCCTGACTGGACTTGTCTTTGGGGGGGATAGGACGAAAAAAGATTTGTTCAAAGCACCAGCAGCGATCCAACCAAACTTCCGTCTCGTTGTATCCAGGTGCGCTCCTTAGCTCTCAGGTAGGCTCGGGGAGGGGACATGGTAAAGCGCATGCGCGTGGCTGAGATCCGCGTGGCCGAATCCATACCTGAAATGCGAGAAGACAGTTGTATCCTGTCAGGTCACACCAACATCCACTGTCACATGTTCTGGTTTTAATTGGTTCAACTCTGGTGGCGAACTTTTACGCACGGTCACGTCTCCGCACTGGCTGGATAAGCTTAGACTAGAAGCTCCGCGGAGGTGCTTCTATCCCACAAAGGATGTCATTAATCGCATTGGTTCAACTAGTCATTCACTGGGGCAGTTGCCGGGTAACAAATCACGAAGGAACGCGCGCGTGTTCTAGTAAAACCAACCTTAGAAAATATAACACTTCGTAGACACTCGATACGTTTAGCAAAAAACATAAGCACAAACGCAAAACTCACCAAAATCTAAACTCGGTGTCTTCAGTTGTTGGATGTTGGATGTCCTGGAAGGTTAGGTCGCTTAGCACATCTAGAGGCAGCTCGCGGTGGTGGTGCCATTTGAAGCGGCGTCTGTTCCCCCAGCGCACGCACTTCCTACCCTCAGCGGGCATCCCACTTTTATTGTGTCCATTAAAATGTTCACAGCGTCCTGCTTTCCCCCGCCCGGTATGTTAGTGTTTGTCTATGTGGCAAAGGGTTTAGAAAGTAAGGCGTGCGTTACTACACGTAACCAGCAAGCAAAGGTGGGCAGAGTAACTAAGAATTTTCGCAAGTACTAAAATTACTCTAAAAGTTAAAAGTTAAAAGTGCATCTGGTTTATCTTTGAGCATTGACGCAGTCAGCTATTACAAAACAGGTATAATTCCGTAATAACGCATAAAATGTAATAAATAAATACATAATGTAAAAATCAAGTATCTTAAAGGTGCACTGTTACTTTTTGCTGGTGGTGGGTCAGCCACCTGCTTATTCCAGAAAGATGACATTGCTTTGCCTGGAATGTTTTTCAAATATCTTATAAAACCTGCATTGATGAGCGGGTTGCCTCTTCACAGATCTGCCCTGTAACATGGCCTTGTTGGCGCTAGCTGTTTGTCTCCATGAAGATAGGCAACTTTTATGTCATAATGTGAAACATTCCAGGCAACACAATAACATCTCCATGGAGAAAAGCGTGTGAAGCATGTGATTATTATACTCCCTCTGCTGCATGGCTATAGGAGCGAACCATTTTTTAAAGGTGCACTTTGTAACTTTTTCTGGTGTGGAATCTATCAACTGCTCATCTCCATAGAGATGCTATTGCTTTGCCTGGAATGTTCCACAGTATAATGGCAGTAAACGTGTATCTTGCATGTATTCATTTAGAGGTGACTTTGTTGGCTTGGAAAACAAAAGGAAAGTAGTGCAACTGAGAGAAAATGAAATAAGTGGCCTTGAGTGAAAAAAGTAGTCTTTGTGGTAGTTGTAGTTTTAATCTTTTACAAAAGAGGGACAACACAGAAGGAACAACGGTCACTCAGTGAAGCCCAGAGTGGGGCGCTCCCAGACTGGAGATTTATCCATGGGTTTTGGAATGATTAAAAATTAAGACCGTTGCCACAGTAATTAACAATTCCAAACAGATGAAATCATTTGTATGCTCCACAGTCCTCAAGACGGCAACAGAGACAATTAAAATAGGTCTATAATAATATTGATCAAACTGGACATACAAGACACATCAAGAGGACTGAGGTTGACACATGAGATCAAACAGTAAAAACAAAAACAAAATATATAACATCTTCTCAGTTTTCTGTTGAACACATTTGGATTCCAGCACACTAGTCCTTTCAGTTCCCACTGTTACGGCCTGAGGGCAGTTCTTGCTTTGTCCAAGATATCCTTCCTTATTCTTGGGTAATTTGGGTGAGCAGCCAGAACCTACAAAAAAAAAAAAGGATTAAAAGAGACTCTATTCACTTTTTTTTTAACCAAGAAATATCAAAAATAACTTACCTTATGACACACATCTATTGCATCAACATGTCTCTTTGCTTTCAGGTAGTTAAAAGCCAGCTTGTATCCTAAATGAAAAAAAAATAAATTGAAATAGTATCCGCGGGCACGTGTATACATATCTGTTCCACTTTGAAATGTGATTTGCATACCAATGGTCGGATTAGTGCAATTTCCATATTTCCACGCATGTTCATAGTTGAGCGCAGCATCACAGAACGACTGCTCCTTTTCCATGATGTAGCCCAGATATTCATAGGCCTTACAGCAAGACTGAAGATACAACACACAAGAACGGCATATGGCAAAGTACAGTGTAAAAGGTACTTATGATCAGTACCAGGGGAAGGAATCTATTACACTGGACCCGCAAAAATTTACAATCACCTTTATGACACATATATTCTACACTCTCCATTGCACAAACTTGGAACAATATTTATTCTTGAATTGAGCGGAACCCTTAAAATACTGAGACTACGGTATATTCCATCAGCCCGTGACCAGCTGTTGAGTCATGACCACCCGAATCTGTCGAGCCGTCTGACGCTACATTTATGCTACAGAGTATATTTAACTCTTGTATCAACAGTATGTTAATGTAAATATACGTTCGAGTTTGGCAGGTTGGGGGTTTAAGCATGAAGTTATCAAAATTAATATATAACTATGTATTATAACACAGTGATTGTTCCTGTTTTGTCTCCTTCTCCAAACTAAGGATGTGATGACAAAACTGTATTGGTAAAACTAGTTCAACTGTGAATAAAAACTATTTATTATAGTTTTTAAGTTAAGTTTAAATTATAGTTAAAATTTTACCCATTTTATTTTTTCCTATCATCTGATATTAAGTTAATGCCTTGCCTTAGCATTCACATGTATCTGAATATGCATCTAGTGTATTGGCTCAACCCATTTGGTATCTTAATTTGAATTTGTATGGAATATAAAACACATTGCTTGAGTACTTTATTTGAGTAACTAATATCACATTTAATAATAGTAACCCATACTAGTGTCTTGCTGGATTTCAGATGACACCACAATATTCTAGAGGCCAATAATGTTTAATACAGACGGGGGGCAGATAAAATGAAAATGTTGATTTTTGTTGAGATACAGTCAGTTCTTGTGGCTAGTCAGTCATAGAAATGAGGGCGACAGTAGCTCAGTTGGTAGAGTTTGTCCACTGACCCACAGGTTGGCGGTGCGATTCCAGCTCCCACAGATGAATGCTGTTGTTGTGTCCTTCGGCAAGACACTTAACAACCTCACCCCAGTGTCTGCGTACGCTGGTGTATGAATGTGTGTGTGAGCGGTTCTTTGATGTAGTGCCTTGAAGGTGGAAAAGTGCTATATAAAAATGCGACCATTGACCATTGATCAGGTTCAACATTTGTGATTTTACCTTTTGAATATTTCATGGCAAAGTACAATGTTATTAAAAGAAAAGACTTGCCCCCCATCTGGGAATATGACATCACAATCCAGCAGTTTGAGCGAACCTTTGTACTGGACTGGTGAAATGTGTCTGGCTAATTTAGAAAATGTGAAATGAGAGAATGATGGACAATGAAACTTTTACTTGAGTAACTTTTTAAAAGAGATTGTAATTTTCAGAGTACTTTTCTTGCAACATACTTTTATTCCTACTTAATAATATTATATATATTTTTTTATTTAAGTAATAGTCCTCTTACTGAGTAAAAGTTTGGGTTACTCTTCGCATTGTGAGTCTACAAGTGACAAAAACTTCATGTTCATAATATTAAATTATTTGAACATTTGTGTTTCTTGCACTGCTCCTTCAGCTATATTTAGTTTCTTATTCCTTTAAAAAACAGCTAATTTTGTGCATTATTTAATGTTTTGTACTTGACAAATATTATCTTGAAGTAGTGTAACTTGAGTAAAATTCTGCCTACTCTACCCACCTCTGTACAGCACACAGATTAGTCTAACCTTGTTGTGGTGCAGGCATCTCTTGAGCAGCTCTGTGGCCATGTCGTACTTCCCTGAGTGGATGTAGATGTCGGCCAGTAGGAGCCAGCTCTTCTCAAACTCGTCTGCGTCCTCTACGTTCCAGCTCATCTTGGAGATGCGTTTGAGCTGCGTCCTCGCTCGGGGCGTCTGTTTGAGCATCATGTAGGCTGTGGCCATGGCGAGCAGCGCAGGCACATGGTCTTTCTGAATGATAGAAGACATAAGGGAGAGGCTATTTAATACAATATGGGGAATTCAACTTTCAGTTACAGTTCAATTACGAGTTGTCTCAAGCATACGGAACAACTAAACCAGTAAAATCTGAATGCAAATTGACACTCAAATGTATTAAGTGTTACTAAAGAGTAACTGGATCAAATCTTGGACTGGAATTACTTGAATTACTGGTTTCAGTAATTTTTCATATCCTCTTAAATCCAATAAATTTACAATGTAGATACCATGTTACTAAATTAAACTAATGTTTCTCTCTAAAATTCAAAACTAATTACTCTACGTTTAAAATTTTTGAACGTTTTACAAAATTAAAATGAAAAAAAAATATATTTTACAGTACAAAAAGTATTCACTATACACCTATTTATGACTGACTTCTCCAATGTATAAAATTGAAGGAATTAAAGAGGGTGTGAAAACTTACTGAAGCCACTGCTGCTATTACTTCAGTGTTTACACAGAGACCAGTAGAACCAGCTCTGCCCTCTGTAGGTGACCCACCTCATTGTTTGCGATCTCGGTGAACACGTTGAGGGCCTTCTCCACGTTGGCCTTCTGTTTGGTGGCTAACAGACAGTAGTTCTCCAGGATGCGGAGCTGCAGTTGTCCTCCTGCAGTCTGAGGCTTCAGCTCCTTCAACAGCTTCTCCGCCGTCCGTACCGCCAGCTGCTCCGACTCCTGCTTCTCTGTGGAGTTGCTAAAAACGTGCATTCAAATATTTAAGTCTAAATTGTGCATTTCTATTATATGGAGAAAGTTTGTTTACATTGCACTTGCTACACTGTAACTACCTCAAAGTAACTCAATGTTTAACAACCTGTAATATGACCTAAACATAACGCTCGGTGTATTCAACACACAATAACATCATTACACAGTACTTTTGAGTTAGTGTAACAGCCTGTAATAACATGTAAATACAACCCACTGTCAGTTATGGAAATAGAAAGTTAAAACTGTGCTTAGGAAGATTCTCCAAGGAGATGGAGAAGTTTTATGGCATACTGTGGAAGATTATAGCCAAAGGAACAACATTTCCATGGAAACAAACAGGAGGAGGTCCTCCTCCAGGCCAAGTAAGAGTCAGGTTTGTGGAGATTCAATCCTGCTCACAGGAAGGATGCATTTTTTGTTTTTCCAGTGGAATAAAACATGCTTTTATTTTAGTATATTTTTTTTGGCGAAGGAGTTATGCAGTGGGACTTTATTGAGGTAGGTACAATTTACAAGTGCAGTATAACAAAGTGTTACCAAGGATAAAATGGTGTTGCACTTAAGTTTATGATTATGGACCAAAATTGCCAAGTGATCAGCATTTTAAAACAGCAAGGACGTAAAAGAAAAAAAAATCAGGACGAGCAACTTCTTTGGTAAAAGATGCATCGATTTATGTAAAAATCTGCTGCCTACCCCATCTCTCCATCCAGGTTCTCGAACACCTCCCCCCCCATGGTGTCATTGTCGGGGTTGAGGCAGATCTCGATCATGTTGTAGGCCGCGTTCCGACCCCAGTCGCTGTCCTTGCGTGCCTTGTTAAAGTGCCTCAGAGCGTCATTAGACTCGCCCGTATACCTGCACACCACAATGAGCCGCAGAGCGTTAAACAGGAACCAGATGGCACCAGAGGAGTAGGGTCCAGCGGGCTCCGGCAGGCTCACCACAGATAGAGGCCTTTGCAGTAGTTGAAGCCCGGGTCTAGCTTGGTCCTAGGGGAGTGTTTTTCAGCCAACTGCAGAAATCGGGGGATCTCCTCCAGTTTGCCAGCTCGTCTCAGCAGGTCTACCAGATGGAACAGAGCCAGGTAGTTGTCTAGAAGAAAAATATATTAATATAAATCAACCTTATACATATTTGTTAATAGTTTTATTGAAATATTTGTATTCATTACGTAACGTGGGGTGTTCACTGGTTTGAGCCCAGTATTCTGGTCGGTTTAGTGCTGGTCTAGTCCTGGTTAAGTTCTGAGTTCCCAGTTCTTGTTGTTGCAATTGCATTGGTGGAAATTCCAACCAAGGCAACAACTCATTCCATTTTGTATGTTTTGGAAGTATTTTTTGGCAAGTTTATACCATACTGTGGAACATTCCAGGCAAAGCAATAACACGAGGCAGCCTTTAAGATACACCTTTTTGCAAGAAAATGTATAGTTCATTACTTTTCATTTAAAGCACTTGGTTATACCTGGCTTGCGCTCCAGAAGTTGCCTATAGTGAAACATAGCCTTTTCATAATCCTCCTTCCTGGACATGAGGTTCGCCATCATCTGTGGAGACAGTCACAGCACAAATGAGTCACTTGTCCAGTCAGGGTCACGGGTGAATAGAATAACAGCTCATATAGACGTGATGTACCAGGGTTGCGTCTTCATTGAACTGGTCATTCATCAAAATAACACTGCACTGCTCCTGGCACGCCTCCACTTCATCCAGGGTCAGGTACAAGCGAGCCAGCTCCAGCATCACCTACAACAGAGAGGCCATTCACCAAGAGTCACATGGAAAAATGTCATAGACTTTTTGAATGAAGTAAAGGAAGAATAGATCTTTTTATAACATACAGAGAGATAATCTTGCAGTAATTAACTTTTCATTGACTTTTTTGGAGTGTATGGAACAGTTAATATAAGTAGAGTTTGCATTGCAAGTACCATGGGAATTGAAAAAGGCTCAAGTAGGAACATACATTTAACAATCGAGAGAAGACTGAAATATACAAGAATATGCATTTCAGAACATGTTTGTCGAGGTCTAAACTACAGGTAAAAAAAAATAAATATTTTTCTATTTTGTTTCTTTGCAGAGGACATTCTATTATCTATCTAACCAGTTTGATACCTGACCCAACTCAAACTGCAATTTAGATTTGATTTCAATATATTGTGCAGCCCACCACTCAAAGTAACACCTACAAAACGTAACCACCATTCAGGATCATTACTCAGACGTGACAATATTTTGGGGCACTTTTTAATACCCGATTAGCCATTCTCCAAATCTTCCTCTGCCCACACACACAGTATAGTATAGTATAAACACAAGACTTAATGTTGTGTGGCGCAGCTGCAAGGAGGCCATAGAGCGGACCCTTTCACTGACCTTGCGATCGGTCTCACAATACACAAGCGCCTCTTTGTAGAACTTGACAGCGCGTTCGTAGCCTCGTTGGCTGCTGTAATACTTGGCGATCTCGGAGCAGATCTCGGCGGCGAGCTGTTTCTGCGCCGGGATGGCGTCCGGCTGCTCCATCTGAACGCGCTTCAGCACTTTGGCTTGGACGTCACGGGCCTGGGCAGAGGAAAGGATATGGTTTGGTTGTATTTTTATTTTTTTTGTTATATTATATTTATATTATTTTGAGCTACACTACCAGTCAAAAGTTTGGACACACCCTCTCATTCAATATTTTTTTTTCTTTATGTTTACTACTTTCTACATTTTATATACATACAGAAGACATCAAATATATGATGTATGACGTGGCAAAGAAACAAAAGTTAAATAAGTCAACAATTTTTAAAAAATATATTTTATATCCAAATGTTCAAAGTAGCCACCCTTTGCTTTGTCGACAGTGCTACAAATGCTTGGCCTTCTCTAAATGAGCTTAATGATCAAGTCTCCTGAAATGGTTTTCACTTCACAGTTGTGCTGCATCAGGGTCAATGCCAAGAATGAAAAGTAGTGATCACAGCAAAGGGTGGCCATTTTTAAAACAAGTTAAACAAGTTGAGTTATGTTGAGTTTATTTTTTCATTAAGAATCTACAGTGTAAATAATCATGGAAGAAAAAAATAAAGAAGAAACATAAATGAAAAAGTGTGTCTGAACTGTCATGGTCACGCCAAACAGAAACTGGTACTGAGATGAATACAATCTGTACAGTTTGAGTCCAAGATTGACTCATATACTCGAAACAGAGTGGGAAGAAGTAAGACTTTTATTGACTAATATTATTTTTTTAAATGAAATTATGCTAACAATTTATAATAAGTACACCAAATTAGCCATAAAGCAACACCGCATCACTTACTGGAGATCACATAATAAAAAAACAAAAAACAAAACAAAACAAAATTAAAATCATACTTTGGAAAATAGATATGTTTTATGCAATAGTGCAGAATATAAAAGCCAAAGGAACAACTTTCCATGGAATCAAGCAGGAAACAACCAAAAAAATAATAATAATAAAAATTAAAAAGAAACAAATCATTTATTAAGAATGATTCAGGCACTCCTAAACCTAACCCCTTAATTAAGTGGCTACTAAGCCTGGATCATTCTTAATAATCAGTTTGTTCATTATGAATTAAGCCTTTCTTGCTTTATTAAGGCCAATTAAGGTGTCATTTTTATGAAGTGTTTCCAAAATATTTATAATTTTTTTAAAGAATAAACAAAAATAGAACAAAACAGAACAAAAAAAACCCTAACAAAACAATGTACGTTTTAATTAACATATCAACAAATACATTCTTCACATTAAGTACAAGCAGAAACTGTCCCATTGTTTAGTCACTTCTTCCTCTTTCACATTCTCCCTCCCCAACATCTAACAAGCAGAACTGTCCATCACTGAGGTTCCTTCCACTTTTTCTAAATTAGCTGACCGCATGTCACCAGTCCAGTATTTATTTAGGTTGCATTTATTTTTGTGTATGGTAAACAAGGCAATAACTAACCTTCTGCAAGGAAAGCAAAGCGTCTTCATTCTCGCCCACTTTATTTTGAATCTTGGCTAAAAGGACGAGGTAGCGGCAGTCATCTGAAAGTCCAGCGAGATCATTCACTAGGGAAGGAATACATTTTAGAACAGAAAATTTAAGTAAATGGACAAAAAACAACAAGACAGATTTAAAAGGTGCAGTAAGTAAGTTTTCTGGTGGAGGGTACGCCACCTGTTTGTCTCCATTAAGATGTTATTGCTCTACTACAATATGGCATTAATCTTATCTGTATCCACAGAGACAAGCAGATGATGTCACTAGGCCAATTTATATGTCAGACCTGAGGAGAGGCAACCCTGCAAGAAAGCATGTTTTTGAAGAATAAAACACTGGATAAATGCTAGATAGACAGACAGATAGATAGATAGCTTTAATACCATACTCA
This sequence comes from Periophthalmodon schlosseri, assembly GCA_000787095.1. Lineage (NCBI taxonomy): Eukaryota > Metazoa > Chordata > Actinopteri > Gobiiformes > Gobiidae > Periophthalmodon > Periophthalmodon schlosseri. The sequence goes on along the minus strand of KN483071.1, from coordinate 17,509 downwards.
CCAGAAAAGTTACATAGTGCAACATGTTTCACCTTATTTAAAAAAAATATTGTCAGCATAAATGCCAATTTCCAGACAAATTAGAGTAACTAGAGAAGGTTAGAACCATGTTTCATATTTGTTAGATGTGCACAGTATAGACAAAAGACATGGTAATATTGGTCATAGTAGTATTAATAACACTGATGGTGACTCTACATATACGTTTTGTCATTTAAAAGCGATTTAATTTAGAGTAGATACATTTTTAACTTGAGCAGAGGATTTTTATTTTTATTTTGCTGAAATAATTCTAGATGTACTGGCACACTGCCTGACAGTGTACACTATCCCACAGTGAATCCTCTAATCTCTATCAAGATCAGGCTGCGTGGAAGTCAGTTGAGTTTGATAATGAGTCATCAAGCATCCGTGTGCACTTATGACTCCACCTGCTTTTCAAACGGGTTCAGTACCTGTATTATGCTGCATACCATTTATTAAAGTGATTAAAATGGTTTACTCATCAGCAATAATTTGAGTGCTTTGTCTCACTTATCCATGTTTTAAGTAATACTGCATAAAACTCCACTGGATACACTATTTTTCACCAGTTAATTTCTGATTATTTAGGTGCTCAACAACTGACTAAAATTTGTTATAGCAGCTATAGTTTAGCCTCATTTAAAGGAACTGTATGTAGCCTGCATTCGTACATTTTAAAAAAGGTACTATAATCACAGCTGAACCTGGGTTGCCAGTGTTTTAACCTGCAAGTTTCTTCTCATTCTCAGTACATGGACAGGCCATGGTTTGTGTGAAAGTGCAGAACCTCCAGAATTCACTCACTGAGCTGCAGAGGCTGCACTAGCACTGATTAATGATTGGCTGCAGGTGCTGGGGTTTAGGGAGTGAGATTCAGATCCAGAGTCATTTTAGGTTTAAACCAACTTGATTTCAGCACTGAAACTGGCACCCCAAATGAGAGACTCATGTAAGGCTCATTCTGCTTTCTGATTGGATAATTGTCTTGAGAATCAAACCAACACATTATAAGAATAAATCACCATTGTTATCATTAAAAGCTATATTTGATTTGAACATGTTTACCTCGTATCTGGGAACACAGACAGGTCAAGTTTATGAAATTTAAAATCACAGTCCTACATATAGTTCCTTTAATCTGCTTTTTTTATGTGACAAAGATTGGAAACCAGACCGGAAGTAAATCCAGCGTATTTTAAGATAGCTTTTTGCTCCTTAATATGCATTGCCGCATTCAAATAAATTCATAAATGAAATGGTCTACACATCTGTAATATGTAAAAAAAGAAAAAAAGTAGAAAAATAAATACAAATTGGTAAATGGCCACATTTTTATATAGTGCTTTTCCACCTTCAAGGCACTTTACTTTAGCCTTTTCTACCTGGTTCATGATCCAGAGCTTCTTGCACCACCTTCTTACAGCGCTCGTACTGCTTCATCTTCATCAGCAGCTCGGCCAGGTCGTATCGAAGGAAGTTCTGCTGGCCACTCTTCAGGGCTGCCTCGTAGTAGTTTATAGCCTGTGTGGAGAAAAGCCAGGATTTAATTACTGAATCATGTTTTTATTCTAGTTATCTGATCTGGACCTGTAAACAAAGCAGCAAGACAAACCTTAAAGTAGTTGTGGGTCTTGAACAAAGCCTTGCCAATTTTACTGGCCAGAGCGCCATCTTTGGGGTTTTTCTTCAGAGCTTGTTCGTAGATCTCTATGGCCTTTTCTGGCTGGAGATGAAACAAGTTATAATAGGTGGTTTTAGTAGAACAGCATATCATCATTCAATATTTTCATGAATGAAAACTTGGTCAACTGGACAAAGTACTTACTAATAGACTTAATAAAATACTTCTACTATAAAAAACAGGGTGTATTAGTTTCAGTGTAGATAGCTCCATTCTTCAGGCAGATATAAGGCAGTGACTTACCAGAACCCTGTCAGAACTGAAGATGCTACTTGGATGGGTAGCGAAACGTAATATATGTGTCCAAAAGTAAAGTTTTTGTGTGTTGTTCTTGTGTAAAATTGTGTGACAAGGTTAGTTATTCTTTCAGCTCGCAATAGTAGTAACGATTTTTCATCTTACTTCTTGGATGTTCATGTAGGCATCACCCAATAGGAGGTATGTGTGGGGGCTGGGCAGCTTATCCACAATTTCCCTTAAAAATATAAACATATAAAATTAGTATGGAACTATCATACAGTGTGAATGAATAGAAGAAAGTTTTTTATAGTGCCAATATTCATAATATTAAAACCACAATGTGTATATAAAGAGGGGGTATTACATTTCTATGGGGCATTAATTGTTAACACATAACATTTTCAGATCACTATGTTACCTTTTATTGTTTTGAAAATGCTATATTTGCCAAACCTGTAGCAGCTAGCGTAGAGCCGCTTCTCCCTCCTGTGGTTGAGATAGATGTCAGCCATCTTCTCCTTGGCCTGGATGTAGTAGGGCTGTTCGGGGGTGATGTTCCGGAGCATGCTCAGGGCCAGCTCCGTGTCTCCTCTCAGCAGAGCCAGGTCTGCGTTGGCTATAGTCACACGTAGCTCTTCTGGAGTCCCCGAGAAGGAAATGATAGCATCCTGCATCACTTTAGCTGCCTCATGCTGAAACATGACACTCCAGTTTAGAAGGTGAGGGCAACAGTCAGAAGATGATTCGTGACTGCTGTTCAGTCAGAAAAGCTGTCTTTTTATTAGGAAATGGCTTAGCGAGTAATACATAATACACATAATACACTTCACACTGCACTTATACGTTCATCACTATTTTGGATATGGATATTTCATTTTTTTTTACCACTGACAAATTTTTTTTTTTTTACTTCTTGGTTTTTGTTTTTTTTTAAACAATCTTCTAAAACTGTACTGTATTTATAATAATTTATAAACTATATTTGTCATAACCAATACAATGAGTGTAATGCCTACAAAAGTTTTGATGTTGCCATTTTCATTAGATTGTTGTATCTTATGGGTAATAGTGTTAATGAATTTTGACAATTTTAAGTGCTTAATTGGATAGTTGTATAGTGATAGCATGAAGTAGCTTGTAGCTAAATCTGGTGCAGAGCATCTTTTCTCTTTGAGATCAATGTAATCTGTGCACGGTTTTAAATAAATAAATAAGCTGTAACATGAAATGGGGAGAGAAATGGCAGAGACATTCGGCATTATGTGGGTTTCATTTTTTGACTATTTATTTCTTTCCTTTATTTATCAGGGATAGTGTACGTGAATCCACATTTCTGTAAATGTACTGGAGAGGCTATTTTTCATCTGTAATCCTTGGACAGATGGTAAAATGGTCACCCTAAAAACTAGAGATATAAAAACTGACATCATTCTGTTTTTAATTCACATTTGTCACATTGTTCAAACACTTCATTTGTATAGATTGATTTCTGGGCTTTCCAAATATTAGTAAATGCTTGGTTGACTAGTACTACATAAGCGATTATTACTGGTACCTGTTCACCATTTAGCCACAGCGCCTCGGCTAACTCCAGGAACACAGAGACACAATCAGCGGCGCTCAATTCGCACTTCTTGCTCCTGGATTTGGAGGAGGAGCCCACTCTCCGCACTCCGGGAAGACTCATGGCCATCTGTAAGGTCTGGATAGCCTCGGTCAGCTCACCCATCTTCTTCTGCGCTTGAGCCTTGATCAGGTGGAACAGAGGGTTTTCTCTGATCTAGGACAGGGAGAAGAGATGGAATTTGACACATAACATCAATGAAACAACCATAATGTACAATTGTTTCTAGTAGGGACAATCTTTATCAGTATGGGTAAGAAGGACTTGGTGTGAGAAGTTTGAGCCACTGATCTAACCCAAGTATAATCTAATCGATACCAGGTCTAAAAGGGGATTACATCACTTCCACTGTAGTTCTAAACAAGAAATTATCCAAAGAAGGACCAAAAAGTGGATAAAATTAACTCTAAATAAAGCAACCCCACATACTGAAGAGCTGGCCATGTACCACCTAAGGACGTCGTGTACCACTACCACAGTTTGACAAACACTGGGTTAGATAACTCTTGGGGTCCAAAATGCTCACTAATAACAGCAACCAATTTCAGGACCTATTTCATAAACATATGTTTTTGTAACTTGCCTCAAAGTTGTGGCTTAAGCAGAGTTCCAGAGATTGTGAACACGAGGTGAAGTTCCCCTGTACCAGGTAAATTTGTGCCATCAACAAATGAGCATCGGCGAAGGACGGACACTGCTGCAGACAGTGGTTCAGACTGCTCTGAGCCGCCTCAAAGTCACCTAAGCAGACATGGAAAAATATGTATAATATTAAATAAAAATAAAAAAGTGCTTATTTTGTATGTTGAACTAACCAGACTGATATTTGACTTTGGCCATCAGGTATAGTCCCTGGAGCAGCCCGGGCACGATCTTCACCACAGTGTCCAGGAGAGTGGCACAGCGTTGCAGCTGAGGACAGGGGGGCTGGCCCGGAGGAGGGGGCTGAAACAACAGTTACAAAACACATTTTTACAGGCCTGCTGCTGAAAACAGTATAACAGGCATGAAAAACACTGCAGCATTTGGGACTATTTAAACAAGCTCTGAACGCTAAATGTGCATTCATTTTCAAACTGGACTCTTTATTAGGGACACAAGTTCTATTGCAAAACTATTTTAATCAACCAAACATGGCATAAACTGGCCTTTTTGTCCTCTCAAAGCAGAACTACTGTAATTCAAACTATCTCCATAAGTGTTCATGGACAAAAACAGACCCAGGACATAAGTAAAGGGAAAAAGTGATCTTGTCAAATATTTAAGGAAAGGAAAAAATACAGTACAATGTCTAACTATTGCTATATCCAGTAAACAGATACTGATAGTACCTTAGCAGGACACAGTGCAAGATACTCTTTGACAATGTCCAGGAGGAAGTCAGGATTGAGCTTCTCAAAGTAGTCCACTCCCAGAGGAAGGCCCTGCAGAGTGGACAGGTGAGTGTCCACAGCCTCGTTCAGCAGAGACAGCACTTCCTCTGGGGGGCGCCGCTTCTTCACTGCCAGCACGGCGCGCAGGTACAGCAGCTCCTACAGGGAGTGGACGGGAGGATGTTTGATCAGCTCAACAGCAGGGGGTGTGAAATAGATACACGAATAAGAATTTACCCCTGTTTTCCCGATGGACTGTTGAATCTCAGTCAGAAATTCCAACTGCTGCTCGGCATCCTGAAGGTGTCCCTCAACAAGCTGGCAATGGATTACACCTATGGAATAAAAATAAAATAAAGACAAAGATATTAAAAACACATTGATTTGAACAGGGAATATTATAAGAATACCAATGGTGTGATGTTGCAGTTACAATACACCACCAGAAACAACCAATCACAGTTGTGGCCAAATCCTCTTGTCAATGTCTGATCTCGTGAGATCTCAGAAGCTAAGCAAGCCTAGGTCTGGTTAGTACTTGGATGAGAGACCGCTGGGAATTCCAGTGGGGCACCAGGGGCAAAACTGTTGTTGTGTCAAAGCCTAAACCATGCTGTGTTCTGTCTCAGTGCAGCCGCCAGGTAGAAATGATCATTATTAAATATTCTTTTGTCTTAAATTATTTTTTTAATATGGTTGCCATTTTAGAAATATTATAGCACAAATGCAATAACAATTTTAGGGTATAAGTAGCTTTTGGCTATTACATCTCTATAACATGTTGAGGTACCTGTCAAAGCGGCCACACTTGTCTCATCCAGACTCATGGCGTTCTTGTACCACTTGTTGGCCTCCTTGGTCTTTCCTTGGAGTAACATTTGGTAGCCCATCTCTGTGGCAAAGTCTGCATCTCCTGAGCCCATGGAGAAAGCCTTCTCCACCATCTTGAACGTCTGCTCCAGTATCTTCTCATTACGGCCACACTGCAACAGACAAAGTTAACATATTAAACGATGGATGCTTTGAATATATTGAATAAGGATATATTTTATTTGAATATAGTGGTGGCTGTCGGTCATCAGGCATCATTGTCTAATAAAAGTGTTTTTAATTGTCATTGTGGTATAGGTATTGGCATAGAGTATTTTCCTTAATATTAAAATTGACTTTAAGTATTGTGATTACTATTATTTAGGCAACTAACAAAAAAAGTCTTGTTTCTTGAATATCATCCAAACTGAAAATGTGATCATGTCTAATCATCAATATCATAAGAATATGATTTTAAGCCTGTTTTTTAATTCAAGATTGAAATACAAATATCGGGATAGTGTATTGTTTTAAGAGAAGTCAACTACCTGCAAAATTAATGAAATACTACATAAGATATCAAATGTAAACCTAACTTGACAGAATCATCCTAACCAACCAAAGTCAGCACTGAACTAATATTGAATGACTTACAAGGCGCGCAAAGGCTAGCGACATCCTGTAGAAGAGCTCTGAGTTCCGTGGTTCCAGAAATACCAGACTGGTGATGAGGTTAGAAAGCAATTTCAGAGACTGAGGACAGACATAGAAAACTAAATTACAAATTCTCCAAAACATGAATAATTCTTTCTAGATTATTAAAAAAATTACCTCAGAAATATCCCCATCCCTGCACAGCGAATGTAAGACCAGCATCCTTAGCGCCTCTGGGTTATTTTTATCTCTCTGTAAAAGCCTGAAACATGACTCAAGTTCCTGTTAAAGTAGTCCATCTTGTTACTTTTCAATGAGCTTGGATTTCTTTGATTGGTAGTAATGGAATCCTTAATACAGCTGCACTAGTGTGTTGAGCTTCTAGTCTAATAACATTACCAACCAAAATGAATTATCTTTTGACATCTCAAAATCCTTGTGTGGTCAGGCCAACAACTGCCCTGTTTGTACAACTAGAATAATAGCTCTCAGGAAAGCTTAGGAAACTTGGGAGTAGGGAATCCTTAAATTCTAGAAGCTTTTGTTTGCCTGGCTTTTTAGATGCGGGATAAAGCTGGGTGAGTTAGCGTAAACAAAAGATTAGTTGCTAGGGTCTGGTGTTAGCTGGCTAGATTTGCTCAACATGGCTTAGCACAACCATGGTGATGCATTCAAAAGCTAGATATTTGGGTAACTTTGATTTTCAGTTCTCAAAAAACTTTTGAGAAGTTCTTAAGTAAAACTATATCAGTCAAATCAGGAAGTTTACCTATGTGCTGCGTCAACAGTCTGCTCCCAGTCCTGTAGGCTTAGTAATAGTTTCATCTTCTTGGTCAGGGCTGGTAGGAACATTGGATAACTGACAATAACTTGGTTGACCATCTCTAATGATCCGGAGTAGTTCTGGCGGTATTCATAGTACTGGGCCTGCAATATATGAGACAATTTAGGAGGTTTATCATCACTATACTCTTAAATATCTGTATTCTATACAAAGTTTGTTATGCTAACGTTTAAATATAGGTAAGAAATGGCTGCATTCATATTTAAGCTGGTTTGATCCCAGTTTAGTCCTGATGTAGGCTTGGTTTGGTCCTATTCTAATCCTGTGTCGTCATGGTCTAGTCTAGGTTTAGCCCTTGTTTAGTCCCAATTTTGTGTAAAACGTAAATAATTATACTAATAAAAGATTAATCTGTAATAACATTAACTCAAACTTATAAAGCACAAATTTGCCTAATATTCGGGGGTCTTAACATTACATTTGCATACAATATAGTAATGTATTAGTAAGTGTGTAAAAGTAATGTCCTGGTGCTATGTTATGTTATGCTAAACGGGTGGATACGAGCAGAAATGGTTAAAATCTAAATTTGTATTGTTTCTTTAACGGGGCACCATGTAGCTTGTCTTCATGGAGATAATATTGTTTTGACTGGAATGTTCCACAGTATGGAAATATGGAACTTTTCTATCTTGCATTGATTCAATTAGAGGTATAATAATTGCTCAAACATACATACAACAGCGCCTGGCAACCTCGCTGTTAGCGTCACTACTTCCTGTCCAATTGTATGATTGGACAGGATGTATTGTATTGTAATTCTATGAGAGTTCTGCCAATTCATGCTAAAATGCATAAATATTTAAAGATCAGGCAGTGGACAGGGAGTTACAGGTGGATGTTACTGACGTATTACTAAACTACACAAATACTTCACCAGAGGACACGTCTGTGCTAAGAAGGGGGGATGTTTGTGTTTCAATGCTAATGCTAATTATGAGGCATAATAAATATTATATTATTAATAAATATTAAAACAACACCACAAACTGAAATATTCTACATATAAAATAATTTGGTAGTTTTTATTTTAATTTATTAGAATTTTAATAGGTTTATTTATTTTATTTCCGATTTTAATAAAAGTGACTGTTAGCTTTGAGACACAGTGAGCTAGTGCTGCTGTGCACAGAGCCTATTGTGAGCGGGGTCACTTCTCCACAGATCTGACCTGTAATTTGGCCTGATGGTGTCACCTGTTTATGGAGACTGAAGTTTAATGCCATACTAAGGAACATTTAGAGGAGGCATTAATATCTCCACATACACAAGCAGTCGCAAACCCTCCACTAGAAAAGTTACATAGTCCACCTTTTTGTTGGTAATTGGTAATTGTTTAGTGTTTAAGCATTTTGGAGGATTCTCCCTCTTACCTTCCCCATTAACCCAAAAACATCTGGCTTCTCCTTCAGTCCCTCATCAAAGTACTTCCCGGCTTTTCTAGCATATGCATCTCTACCAGATGTCAGTTCGATCCACCCTTTTAGGATGACCCCCTGCAAAAACACACGCACACATTTTTATATATATATAAAAAACGCATCAAATATAACTTTTTATTCCAATGACTAGTCTTACCTCTTTGGAGCCATTTGAAATCTTGATCATCCTCTCCACATACTCCCTTGCTTTGTCATTTCGGCCCAACAGCCAAAGAAACATACCAGCATAATACAGGCTTTTGGGGGAGGCACTTTTACGATCCTCTTTCACCTTGGCGTCCAGTTCTTGAATGACTTCTCGGTCTGGATTATTGGAATATTTGCCATTAGAAAACCATTATCAACATATCAAAAGTGATAATATTTTACATATGCTAATACCTGGGTTGGTCTTCTTTTTCTCAGCGTAAACAAGAGCCATGAGAGAACAGAGAGACACATCCCCACTGTCTCGGATTGTGTCCAGCTTTATCACAGCATCATGAATTTGATCTAGAAATAATGATGTTACGCTAGATTGCTTTCACAAACTTTGGGGCACACTTCTTTACTACTACTATAATTTTAATTATAAAGATTATTCTATATTGGTATTAGCCAATTATCAGAAATATTTTCAATTAGTTCTTCAATAATAAAATTATGTTTGAATTCCAACTTTTGAAAACTGTCTGTTGCTTTGCCTAGAGTGTTCCACAGTATGGCATTAAACTTATCTCCATGGAGACAAGCAGGTGGCACATCTAAGTCAAGTTACAGGTCAGGTCTGTGGAGAGGTGGCCTTGCTTACAGTCAGAATGCATGTTTTCAACATTTTTTAAGCAATAAAAGCACGTAACTGAATGAATGCATGCAAAGATAAGTTCAGTTCAGTTTCAGGCAAAGCAATAACACTTCTATTGAGAAAAACAGGTAGCTGGCCCTCCACCAGAAAAGTTACAAAGTGCACCTTTAATATTTATATTGGGAAAATATATAACCTGTTAAGTTATACCTTATTATATAGCTACGTCCTACATGAAATTATAAGTTGGGTATTTTTTACTTGTTGATGGCTTACCTTGCATTACAGCAGCATATGCATGGAAGAACGTATAAATGGGATCACCGAACTTCCTCTGAGCTGCTGCTGCGGCGTTCGCAGCTTGATTGAAGTATTTTTCATAGCAGTAATGTCGAATTAAAGACTAAAAAAAGGGGGAAAGGAAATGTTAGTTAGAAAAACGTTTCGGGTAGCCTACCGACAGCAGTGACATCTGAATTGATGAAACTATACCATGATAAATGGAAAAGGTAAAAAAAAAAAAAGGTTATAGTATGGGCAAAAAACAACCTAAGTCAATCCTTGCAGTTGTAGGGCTAAAGTATTGATGCGTCGTTAGCAAACATGCTAGCTTACCAGTGTTGTCTCTTCTTCCTCCATGTTGAATCAAAAGATTATTTTAATCAGATAGTCCCGAAAACAATGCTTGAAAAGCTCTCGTGTCCTGTTTACATGGGGTTTATTCAGAAGAATGCTGTTTTAGCGGTTAACTCGTCGCTCTCTTGCTGCTCCATAGCGTTACCTGGTAACTTGGCAACCGCCACATATAATTTTCTCATGAATTACCCCTATGAGGCATATTACCACCCAAAACGACTAATTTGAAAGAGATATCATCAAATCACATACAAATGCTCACAATACCATATTAATTTAGTTAATATGTTAGTTGTGTTCTGATTAATCCGCAAAATAGAAAGATTCCGCCTTGCAGACAAATATGAGGATTTATTCATTCAATCTGTTGTACTTTACCCTTCGTGTCCGCAGAGGGCGCACTCAGCCTACAGTTGAACAATTTATGTGACCAATGAGCTCTTCAAGTATCTATTTCACTACAAATATGGTTATTTATGAAATAAAATGATGACAGAAAACATCTGGAATTTTGTTCCATATCAATTACAAACCAGACGACAGATCTGATTTGGAGATGCAACTTTTAAAAGCCTATAAACTAAACCTGTGTACTAGGCCCATATTAGTTTTTGACAATATATCGAAATGATGAATGACCTCATAATGACCTGATCTAGTCTTACCAAGATAAAAAAAAAAATACAAAATACAAAATACATACATAAAAAATGGCTAAATAAAGCTGCAAACCAATGTTACCAACCTACTTTGAATATATGAAAATGATGAACTGTGGTTTGGATTTCATTCGCAGAACCAGGATTAAAATACATTATGCTCTTTCTAGGCTTGCATTGCTGCTGGTGTGGCCTTTATCAACTTTGCAAGTATACACTACAGGTAGACCCCTAATGTTGTGGAAAAATCTATGCAACACTTGACCACACATGGATGGGAAAGGATAAGTTTATACATACTGTCATCTGTGTTATTATGTTCAATTCAACAAATATATTTACACTGAGGGTCAACTGCAGTCAATGTGTATGGCCCTGGTTCTGTGACATGGGGAGGTCAGGGGGTGGGACAGGCTGGGGTCACAGGCTGGCTCTTATGTAAGAATGCATTGACTATTAAACATGGAGCCTAATGTCTACTGTCAACAGAGGTGCTAGTGTGTGCAGCTTGGAGCACGGGTTCCACTGTTCCATGAGAGACCTTTCCACAGCTCGTCAGATACTATTAAGCACCAACTGTGGCACATAATCATTACTGTGCAGCAGCCATCAATGGAAGAGTAAATCAGGTTCCTATTGAGCTCTGGACATGTGCAGCCATGGGAAAGGTCTGCTGTGAGCTCACAGCTTTAAAGCTTATTAGTATGCCTAGAGGTTAATTATATTGTAATTAATAAAAGTCATTGTCACTTTCTGAATGAAAAACCAATAAAAATACAAAAGGCATTTTCAATGAACACCAAGAAAAATTAATTTTGGCATTATCATCTACTCAAAGAGTGATGAATACTGCATGTGCTGTAGCACTTACAAAGAAGGCATGTTGAAAACCTATTAGAGCAAAGATTGTGGAATATGTACCCTCTGGGATGCTCGGCTCTAGTGTTGTAATGGCTGTATCCATTGCGGTTTGTACCGACCATTATTGATCAAAGAGCTATGCTCTGGCTAATGAACTCCCTCATTCCTCTTTCCATAGGCTATATGTTGAACAACAGAAAAATACTTGACAAAGAAATGTTCACCTTAATACCATCTGTTGCTAAAATGATCCTTAGTTGATCTAAATTAGTGCAGTAGTACTTCATATGATTGTGTTTGCAGTGAGAGGAGTGTGTAACATGTGATGTGTCTGTGTGGGTCTATTAGCACATGAGGAAGGTGGAACTCACCACTACCTGTAATGGGATTTTCTCGCCATCTTCAGCAAATACAATTACAGAGCAGTTATGGACAGCATTCTCAGATTTCAACTGTTTTCTCCCCTTTGCCTCTTGACATGGCTGGAAAACCCCCAGTCCAAATAGACCACTACACTGCACTATTATGTCTCCATGCAGAGTATTGACTGTGAAAGTCCAAGCCTTCTTCTAGCCTCCCTTATATAAGTCATCTATCTAAACCGGGGCTGTCACTTTAGGCCTCTACTTAATAATTAAAATATTCCACTGTCTTTAAACTTTTTCTGAAAACCACTAAGCGTTTACAGAAACCACAATAGTGGATTTCTAATAGGTTGTGATGTTTTGTTATTAGGATTAGTATACCATTAGTATACTTGTGGTTATTAATGACATCTTTATTCGTCTGACTTCCATTGAAATGTGTTATTACAGAGTCCTGCATGCATAGACTGAAAGCATTTCCCATGTGAATGATGCCATCCAAACATTCAGTTTTATGTTAAAATATCAACATTCTAAACCATGACATGCTTCACATCACATAAACAGGGCCATAGTATGGAAAAACAGTAGACTCTAAATGTGAGAAGAAATGAACCGAACCAAATCCAACTGAAGAAATGTAAACAGAGAGCAGCATCCGGAGGATTCAGTCACATTTCAGATATATGACATGATAAGAGTGAGGTACTGTCTTTAGCACTGACCACACTTTACACCAGCCTGTCTGGCTGTCCTCTACAACCTGAAACCAGCGCAGCACAGCAGTATGAGGAGTCAGCCACTATACTGTAGTCACATACATGAACAAAGGAAGCACATACATAAGTCTGTCTGACCCAAGTATAGTAGGGGAAGGTTCATTACAGCTCAGAAGGACAGACATTTTGCTGATATCGTCCCAAAACAAGATGTGTTAGTGGTAAGGTGAGGTAACTTAAAGGGCATGTACCTGATTTTTTCCATCTATTTGAGCAAAAGAAGTTTTGGCAGTACACATTTATGGTATAAGCAGCTCTTGAGGTCAAAATAAGTCTGCAACATACTGTCTGCATCTAATTACAAAGCATTTTATAGTCCGACAATCAGGAAATGTATGGTTAGCTTCTTTACTGTGATGGCAAAACTTTGTTCCGCACTTATAAACCCATTGCAGTGAATAATTAGGATGCTCTGATGTCATCAAACCATTTAAAATGAACTTGTTCTGTTTTTCAAGACAGGAAAAATCAGGTACAGTAGCTTCAACTTCAGGGCCAATGTCTAAAGATGTATGTAAGGTTAAACTGATACAAAGATAGCTAGCATAAATGTATGGATCATCTGGTTGGATAGTACCTCCTTCCATTCTAACTTACTGTAGTGTTATGGACCCCTAGAAAACAGTAGGACATGCATAGTGAGGCTCATGCAGGTCCTATACTGTGCTTTGTGCCACCATATCAGCAGTGCTCACCAGCTCAACAAAAACAACCAGAGGAATCTTCAGTGTAAAAAAATATAAAAAAAAAAAGAAACAAATAATACATTAATCATTGATATAACAGAGGCTCTCCATGGTCTTGCACGTAACCAAATCAGTTTATCAGTTTTGGTTTAAGCGTCCATTTGGCAAAAGGAGTCCTATATGGTGCTTTTAAAGGCTGTAAACATTTTTGCCAAAGTTTTTACGTTGCATTCGTTTAAGTGTCATCCTCTTTGGACATCACCTCCTTCTCGCTATTGTCTTTATCGTACTTATTCCCGTCTATGTTTGCACAATTCCCAGGCGTTGGTGAAGCCGAAGTTGGTGCGATGCCATTTTTCTCGGGATTCGCTGTCATTTTATCTGTAGCGTGATTACTGTCAGTATCCATGACAGTTTCTTCTTGTCCAGTGTCCTCGTTCGGCGACTCTTCCGACTGTCTCTCTACATAATGTCTGTAGGCTCTCTGAATTACCGCTGCAGAGGTGTCTTCTAATTTGCGTCGCAGCGTTGTTGTGATCGGCTCGTAGGACACTTTGGAGGGGTTAGAAGCCATAAAACGTTCTTCCATCTGCCCCCTTAAAATGTCCATCTCGCCCCCTTCTCCCAAAACTCTTTTAGTGAATGCGAAGAGGATGTCTAAGCAGTGGATGCGCTCACCACTGACCATTGGTAAATCCATTGACATCAACTCCAGTTTATTGGGTTTGGCTATGCGCAAAGGGGAGGCCAAGGCATCGGCAAAGTCTGACAGTTGGTTGTATTCCATAAACTGGGTTGCCTTAGGATCAAACTTCTCCCAAACTTCATAAAACATCTCAAAGTCATCCTCGTTCAGCGGTTCGGCACTCTCCTCCATGGCCACGCCAAAGTTCTCCAGGATCACGGCTATGTACATGTTCACCACAATCAGGAAGCAGATGATAATGTAGCTGACAAAGAAGGCAATTCCCACAGAAGGAGTTCCACAGTTTCCTTTCCACGAACTTCCAGGATTCTCTGCTTGTAAATCACAATCATCTGGGTTTTTATTCAGGATTGGGTCTAGTAAGCCGTCCCAGCCGGCAGATGTGGTGATCTGGAATAAGCAAAGCATGCTGTTGCCAAATGTCTCAAAGTTAAAAAGATCGTCAATCCCAGATTCTTTTTTGACGTATGCAAAGCTGGACATGCCGAAGATGGCGTAGATAAACATGACCAAGAAGAGCAGGAGGCCAATGTTGAACAAGGCAGGAAGTGACATCATCAAGGCAAAGAGAAGCGTGCGGATTCCCTTAGCACTCTTGATGAGACGCAGGATGCGGCCAATCCTAGCCAGACGGATCACTCGGAACAACGTGGGTGACACAAAGTATTTCTGAATCAGTTCTGACAGGAACATCCCTAAATGAAAATGCAATCTTTAGTACCAGTCAAATGTTAACTTTACATATATGACATCCATTCATGAGTTTGTAGCCCTTTGAACACATCGGTGATGAGTTGTTGACATCTATTTTTAAAATTTCTATAATATTTCAGGCACGTGCAGAGGGTGCGGCTAAGGAGGGTCAAGCCACTGCCCTATTTAACTCTTGCCTCTCAAGTGCCATTTTTCCTCATATTTTTTAGGCAAAAAACAGAAACTGTGCTCATTTGTTGAGTGTATGTTCATAAACTTTTACAAAGGTTTGAGCACCTGTCCCTCTTTGCACAGCCCAGTAATATTTTTACTTATAAAAATGAATTACTGTGTGAACTGAAACAAAACTGTACAAACACAATTTACAATTTCCTACAATTTCCTCTAAACATTTGGAATGAGGGCAATGAAACAATGCAATGATGATTTGAATAGAAAGTTTTCATTGACAATTACTTTTTTATTCTACTAAATCTTCATTACATTTCTTTGACCAAATCAAGACCAAAAACTGTGTGGTATTTAAAAGATTGAAAATAAACAATAATTTGCATTATTAGTATACGTTCAAGAATTTATGGGAGGACCTGACTAGCACAGAACCTTGAGCTGACTATCTTCTCTATTTAATACACTACACTTAAACCCCTTAGAAAAAGAAAACAATTACAACTGTCTTACCAATGATGGACAGAATAACCACGACGAAGTCAAAGATATTCCATCCATTGGTGAAGTAGTACTGGCGCAGGGCGATCATCTTGAGCAGACACTCCCCGGTGAAGATACAGATGAAGATGTTGTTGATCACATAGAGAACATAGGTCTTGTCTGAAGATTGCTCGGCTGTCTCCACCATCATGGCCACCATATTAAGCCAGATCAGAACCATGACGGCAATATCAAAAGCCTGGTTTGTCGTCAGGTCAAAGATGTATCCCTGGAGTTTGTTCTGGGGAAAACAAGAAAACGATTATATAGTAAACTCAAAGGTGCACTATGTAACATTTCTAGTGGAAGGTCTGCCATTTGCTTGTTTCCATGGGGATGTTATTGTAACATGTAACACTATGGCATTAAATAAGCATGTGACACCACCAGGTCAGATCTCTGGAGAGGTGACCCCAAATACAGTAATTGTTTGCATGTTTCTCAAGGTATTTTTGAGCAATAAGAACACCTAATAATTAAATAAATGCAAGCTATATTAGTCTAATTGGCATACTGTGGAACATTCTAAAGCAAAGGCAAAGCAATATCATTTCCATGGAGACAAGCAGGTGGCGAACCCCGTATCAGAAAAGTTACATAGTGCCCCTTTGCTACCAAGTTCGTAAGATTCTTAGTTTGGTGGCTTACCGATGGCCTTGGAATGGGTTTTTGTGGTTTCTTTGAGCCCAGCTTTTTCATAGCGTTGTAATATTTTTTCTGTTCTTCAGTCATAAAAATGTCCTGACCTCCAAAGTGCAGACAAATAATATTTTACATTAATTGTGTCATTTTTAAAAGATCGATTTCAAATTTGATGCAGTGGGTACTTATCTTTTTCTTCTGTTGGTTAAAATTGTCTATGATCACACCAATAAACAGGTTGAGGGTGAAGAAGGCCCCACATATGATGAAGACAACAAAATACAAGTACATCTTCAGGTTGATCTCATATTCTGGCTGTTCCTCTGGCTGGAGTACAGAACAACACAATGTTACACAAAACAGGGACTAGATTATAATGTATCGGATTTATATAGTGCTTCATTCACACTTGGTGGTGGTAAGCTACTACCAACACTGATGGCAGCTGGGGCTTTGGGGCAGACTGACGGAAGCGAGACGATGCCCTCCGAGCATCACCAACACACACACACACACCACATTCATACTAGATTAAGACACATAGATTTTATTTATACTGTGTAGTTGTGTGAAATACCTTGCTCTGAGAATCAACAGCGGGATACATTATGTTCATCCAACCCTTAAATGTAGCCTGTAACACACAAGCAAATCCTAATTTATTAAACCAAATATAATATACATTTTATCATTTTATACAGTACTTTTTGTTCACAAATGAGTCATTTCTGCCTAAAGTCAGTGAGCACATAAACTACTATGTATATATTTATTTAGTTATTTTACAGAGTAAATATGAATAGTATCAATCTGGAACTGCTATCATAGAAATAGTTTGGGAAAATTACCATTTTATTAACAATTATCAATTACATTGTATAAAATAACCACAAATTCAAACTGAATCTGTTTCTGAAACCTTTTTAATATAAGCAATTGGGCTCTTTGTGTAGCTGAGGCTCTGTTATTTTGGCCTCTGCTGTCTGAATTATAAGTGCACAGAGGAAAATCAGATTTCAAATCCTGCCTACATCTTTGGGGCTAAATATAAGGAGATGTAAAACTGCTGTTTGGTGGGGTGATCTGATAGACAACAGATTGAACAACTGTTGGGTGTTGACGATTCCCATGTTAAAGCTGAAGCTCAAATAAACAAAAATTAGATTTAGGGACCACTTATAAAGTTAAAAAGTCATAGGCGCCGATCCCGTGGGTGCTGAGGGGCCAGAGCACCCACGCAGCTCTTAGAGCACCCACGTGAATTTCCCCCGATC
>KN483070.1:9375-22719 GCA_000787095.1 Periophthalmodon schlosseri | reverse complement strand
GTGTGTGTGTGTGTGTGTGTGTATAGAAGTCACATTTTGGACACTCTGTGGTCGCCACTTAAACATTTTTAGTCGAACCGTGACCCTAACCCTAGCTTCTTATTATTAATCCTGCCTGAATAATTATTTGAATAATTATTTTTTACTTCAGAAAGCAGTAGACTATTATATTACGAATAAAGATAGTTCGTTCCTCCCACCGTGAGGAGGCGCACTCGCCCCTCTCCATTTACCCAAATGACGTGCTCCTTTTCAGACTTTTCTCTCCACTTTTACATTCTGTTTGCGGAATATCGTGCGGCTGTCGTACTCCATAATCTCTGAACAAACAAAGGTATGATCAGAAACGCATCTGCGTAAAAGTAAACCTCACCACGACGAAACGCATCTGCGCAAAAGAAAACCTAACCACGACTCGCGTTTTGGTTTGGTCCAATAACAACGCGGAGACACGCTAACGTTAGCCACGTTAGCTGAGCGTGTTGCGTCTAAAACATGTTATTTACCTTCAAACTCTTGTGTAATATCCACGTAAACACTGTGAACGAGTGAATGTACTGCTTTTCTTGATTGGGTTAAAGGTCTTCATCTCGAATGCGGGTCATAAACACTTGTATAGAAAGGGTGTATTGATACTTTGCAATGACATCACTCTGGGGGTGTTCTACATGTATGTCTATGGCGGAATGTTCATCAGTTGCCTTGGAGACACTAGGCACACATTAGCAAACACTGTCAAAAAGGTTTTAAGATTGTTTGAAACTCAAGAAAAAAAATCCAAAAGCGATTTAAAGAGCACATTTTGAGGAGCCTGTGATGATCCGAGCGTCCGTCGTCCTGTTCAGGAGTTTGATTTTCAGGAGCCTGAGACAGAGTTTACGTGTGGGTCAGTGACGTCATGTTGGCATTTTGTGTCTAGGAGGCACAACTTTTCATGGTCTAAATATATAAAGCTTTAAATAGTTTAAATTGAGTTGTTATATATCGCTTTAGCTGTACCTGTGCATGTTATGAAGTTTTACAGTTTTGAAGTGTAATTTGGTGAAATGGGTCACACATAGAATCTGTCATAACATTTATTATTAAAAAATAGAATTTAAAAAATCAGGCAGTGGACAGGGAGCTGTGGGGGGGTTAGGGTCAGACAGTGGACATGGTGCTGTGGGGGGGTTGGGGTCAGGCAGTGGACATGAAGCTGTGGAGGGGTTGGGGTAGGCAGTGGAAAATGGAGCTGGGGGTGGAGGAGGGGGGTTAGGGTCAAGCAGTGGACATGGAGCTGTGAGGGATAGGGTTAGGGTTAGACAGTGGACATGGAGCTGTGAGGGGTAGGGTTAGGGTTAGACAGTGGACATGGAGCTGTGAGGGATAGGGTTAGGGTTAGACAGTGGACATGGAGCTGTGAGGGGTAGGGTTAGGGTTAGACAGTGGACATGGAGCTGGGGGGGATTGGGTGGTATAAACAGACGTGTCTTCTGATTGGACCTAGCCGCTGCCGGACAATTTGCTGCAGTTTTGAGGATTTCTGTTGTCATTTATCTTCATGGTGTTGACACTGGGGATTTTTTTATTACCGTATTTTCCGGACTATAAGTCACACTTTTTTTCCTAGTTTGGCCAGGGGTGCGACTCATACTCAGATGCAACTTGTATGAAATTATTAAAATATGTCATTTCACATCTTCATTATTGTCACACTGACAACCGCGCAAGGGTGCTCTAGGCTTATGTACCAGTATGACAGTATGAAGTGGTGCTTGATCTACTTCCGGAGCTGGTGGAGTTGTTCAGAAGCGACACCGAGGATGAAGAATACAGTGGATTTAGTGATTTGGAGTGAGATCAAGAGTAAACTTGTTTTTTTTTATGCTTTAGTTATCTGATTAACTGTTAATATCTTACGTTATCATACCAGGCACATATTCAGTTCGCTGTCTATGCTTCATGTAGCCGAATAAATATAAATGTGTTACGTTGTTACAGCTATTCAGCCTATTGTTCTCTATTTTATTGTTATTTTATTGACTTATCTTTAACGATGAAATGTCTGTTCTTGGTCTCAGATTTTGTAAAATAAATTTCCCCAAAAAATGCGACTTATAAGTCGCACTGGACTATATGTTTTTTTCTTCATTATTATGCATTTTTTGGCTGGTGTGACTTATACTCCGGAGCGACGTATAGCCCGAAAAATACGGTACATCTAATAATTTATTTCTCCATTTTATGTTGGATCCTGTAAGCTGTTCTGTCGTATCAAAACTGAAATAAACCACCTCTTGTTACTAACCTCTGTCTGTCTGTGTCACATTCAAATTCTCTTTTGTTTGTTCTGTCCAAACTTCGAAGTGTGTCCCACAGGAAGCCCCAGACGAACTGAAGAAGATGACCTCTCCAAGATGTCCACCCCAGTTCCTGTTTAGTAACCCCTGTTCTGTTTTTCAGCCTTGCATTAACAAGCCCTCTGATTGGGGGGCTCCCTGGGAGCTCTCTTCTGATTGGACCACAGGCTGCTTCTCTGCAGCTAACTCAGCTTCAGGCGCAGCTAGCGCTGACACAGATAAACAACCCATTGACTATTAGTGGCAGAGCTAACTCCAGTGCCACCGCTCCATCTCCCACTGCAGCTGCTATCAGTCTCCTGAACCTGCTCAAGATCGCTAACAACATGTACAACCCATACGGGAACCAGAGGCAGGGCCAGGGGCAGTATGGAGCAAACACCAACCCAGACCGTGATCCTCGGATAGGGACGACCAATATAGGGCTTCCCTTCAACCCTCCTGGAGCCTCTGGATCTGCAAATCCTCTGTCCAGCATGCCCATGTTTTCACAGCCTATGTCCTACAGACCCGAGCCAAGCCGCGCTGACGTGGACCGCAACATTGACTTCCAGCTGAGCAGAGCCCGAGAGGAAGCGCGACTTCTCAACACCCCACTGTCCCAGCCTTCCACCCAACCGCCCTCGCAGATGAAACCCCAAAGGGAGGACACCTACTCCCCCTTCTCCACCTACTCCACCCCGTCTGCCCCCTCTTCCACCTACTCCGCCCCCTCCTCCACTTACTCTGCCCTCTCCTCCACTTACTCCACCCCCTCCTCCTCCGACCCTCAGCAGCCCTCCAGAGCCTCAGACACAGACAGCGGCGTTGGTGGTTCACTCAGTTGGCTTTTGAACCTGAGCAGATCCTCCTCAGCAGAACCGCGGTCCTTTGTGTCCTCTTCTTCGAGTTCAAGCTTCCAGGGCGGCGGAGACTCTCAAAGAAATCGCAGTGAGTCTGTTATTCCAGGACTGGGAGATTATCCGGACAGAAAGACGCCTCCACCTCCCCAAAGGAAAGACTCGGCTCCAGCCAAATACAGCGCAGAGACGGCTGCCAACATCCTCCGTCATTTCAACCTGGAAAAGGAGGATCTGGAGCAGCTGATATCTTACCCAGAAGATGAAATCACGCCTGACAGTTTACCGCTAATCCTGCGCCAGATACGAATTGAAAAGAGCCGTAAATCAGCAGCCATGTCTTCCTCTTTGAAAATGGGTGCTGATAGTCACCAAGAACCTAAGCAGAATAAAGTTATGGACTATGCAAAGAAAGACATGCCCGCTTCAGTATCTACTAGTTCAGTGGACTATAACATGGACAGGGCTTTGCAAAATACTGCATCTAGAGACTATGCTAAAGATATACCACCAATTCCAAGTAAATCTCAATTGGAGAAGGAAAAATCACTAGTTTTGCAGCCAAGTAAAGTTATTGAATATGGACACACTGGGAAATACATGGGAGGGGCTGGAGGATCTGATAGTATGGGCACGATTGCAAGAGCTATCCAAGGTATTATGAAGATTGATACAGGATTCATAAGAGAACCGCTCCAACCAACATCTATGGCAACTTCGTCTATGCCTGCAAAGCCAATTACTAGTTTGGTGCCACCATCTCAAAGCAGTGCTGCCCCCGCTGGTAGTTTTTTGTCATCATTTTCTTCAACCTTGACCTCTGCAAGTTCTGATCTGACCAAGAAACCACCAGGGACCCAAGCTCCTATGATGGCAAAACCCTTCAGTATCCCAAACCAAGACACAGATTTCAGACAACGCAAACCAGAAGTATTCACAGAGAAAGTGGAAAATGTCAAACCGCTCTCAAAGGTGTCACCGCCAAAAACTACCAAGAAGACTGGTGTGGTCCTTGTGGACAGCATCAAGAAACTAAAAGATGAGGGCAAAAAGCAAGATATGCCAGGCCTTCAGGGCCAAGCAGGACAACCACCCAATGTAGGGATTTCATCAACATTTGTTCCAAGGAATGTTCTCCTGCCTTTTCCTCCAAAAGCAAAGCCTATTCCAACTTTATCCAGCAATGCCACAGGACGCCCCACAATTATCCCACCGCCAAAACCAGTACCGGATGTTGTGTCAAAAACTCTAGGGCCAGTGACGCAACCAAAGCCCCAACCAAAACCAGCCCCGGCTCCACTCAAGGCATCTACAGCAGTGAAGGGCTTACCAACCTCCGCTATGATGCAGGACTACGCAGCTGCTTCACCAAGGTCCTTTCCACATACCTGTTGTCTGTGTCACAAAGAATGTACCCATATGAAGGTGAGTGGACCACTGCTCTCTCTTCTGTCTACTTTTATTTAAAACTCCCAAATAAAAAAATATTGTGAAGGTGCTTTAATTACCTTGCTTTTGTAGCTTTTGGGAAACTTGTAGATCTGATGTTGAGTTTATCAATCCCCAACATTTAAAGGGCTTGTACCTGATTAAAATGTTTCATATATAATACAGAAGTTCCTGATAAGGTCACTTTTTTCATCCAATCAGGCGCAATGTTACTAAGAATCATGGGAAACCAACTGCCTGACACTATCCCAGACACTTGATTCTTTGTTAGGGTGGAAAGGAAAACGATTGAGTTTCTGTGTCATGGTGCGATATCACAGTGACAGAAATGACAAAGTGGATGGGGCTGAAAGTTTTAACTAAAACAAGTTCCTGTCCTGTGGTTTGAAATCAGGTACAGCCCCTTTTAATTTTGAGGAATTGTTCCATTTGATCATTTTAAGTTTAGATGAGTACATTTTTCAAATTAATAATAATGTAATAATGTAAGAGATCCCATTTTATGCCCGTTCATCCATTTTTAGTGGGGATGCCTGATGGTTCTCATGACAGGGTGCAGGGTTAGGAACATCTCCATGCAGGTCCAGCATCTTGTCCTTTTCTTATTATGAAGAAACCCCAGTCCCTAGCAGCTAAAGGCAAGAAGTCTGTACGGTTTATTCAGACATGAAATCATAGTCACATAAAATAGGGTCTTTCCCACACAAATTTGGTGGGGATGCCTGATGGTTCTCATGACAGGGTGCAGGGTTAGGAACATCTCCATGCAGGTCCAGCATCTTGTCCTTTTCTTATTATGAAGAAACCCCAGTCCCTAGCAGCTAAAGGGGACAAAGGAGTCTGTTGTCCCAGGCTCCAGGGTCTTAGGAACTCAGAATTGGACCCTCTTCTTATTCATTTATATTAGAGGGGGACCCGTGTGAGGCTTCTTGCCCCAGGCCCTTAGATTTCTGTCAACGTGCCTGCAGATTAATGTCACCACATTGACCCAACAGTAGTTCATGGACGTCATTGCCCCATGTTTACATCGTGTGCATTCTTAGTTTGAACCATGTGTGCTTCTAGGCATTTAAATCACTTAATAAGTTTAATATTAACTTCTGAGTGCCAAACTGAAGAAACCTTGACAGTGACAGGCTTATAGTAGAAGTTGGTGATGTGCCTTGCCCAGGGACACAAAAACAGCATTTCAGACATTTTGTAAGCGTAATATGGGATCTTAAAATTGTATGAACTGTAGTATATTATTGTAATTTAAAAAATCCCAAGACTCGAGAAGCTGAAGATCTGGAGTGTGTGAAGTCGGACCATTCCTTTACGAGACTGAAGATGAAGATGGAGATGGAGACTAAACCTCGGACCAGACCTCGAACGTTTGGAAGATCTTCACGTTTTGGATTATTTTTGTTAACATATTTGCTGTATTTCATTTTGGCCAAAATGTGAATCCTTAAATTGTTTTTAATGAACTTTTAATACAGTATGTTTACCCTCCACTCACAAACTATTTCACACATGGACCCCGATTTTTCCTGTTATCACTTTGGAGAGTTACTTCCCAAGATGGCGCCCCCTATCTTTCATCTCTGTTCCTGCATTGACGACAGTTGAAGCAGTGCGAAGAAGACCCCTCAACCATCGATTCATGGACCTTCTGAAGACAAAGATTGGATAAAGTTTTTACATTTTTATTTTTGAGTGATTAGAAATATTACATGATGTAGGATACATTTGTGGTTCTCAAACTTTTGCCATTTGCCCAGGCTTTCAGTCTTATCTGGTGTTTTCATGTTTTCACTGTGTCTGGCTGGTTTTCTATCAGCGTTGTAGCCTGGTGAGTCCAGACTGAAATCCTCTGTATAGGATTTACAGCTCCTCCTCAGGCCAAACCCAGACACAGCAGTGCAATCAGCTTCATTTTCAGTGTAGGGCTGAGATTATAGATTTATGTGTAGCACTCTGTATTGAAGTTTACACATTATTAATCTGGGATGGCTCTTACATGAATACTTCAAGCCGATTGGTCAAAACATCACAATAGCGGAACGAGCTAAAAAATCAAATTTGGTTAAATCCAGTTGAGAAGCAAGAATCTCATTTCCTTTCACCAATACACAAAGCTCATCCCTCTGCACATTTTTCAAAACTAGTATCTGCAAAAATAGGTTGAAGTACGCCCATCTGCGTGGCCATGTTTGTTTTGGTTTGTTTAGGCGTTTTACCGCTGACGGAGACGGTAAGGAATTGAGAACAAGGAA
This sequence comes from Periophthalmodon schlosseri, assembly GCA_000787095.1. NCBI lineage: Eukaryota > Metazoa > Chordata > Actinopteri > Gobiiformes > Gobiidae > Periophthalmodon > Periophthalmodon schlosseri. The sequence goes on along the minus strand of KN483070.1, from coordinate 15,834 downwards.
ACAGAAAACGATTAGAGCAACGTTTACCTTCTCATCTTTTTCTCAGCCACACAGTGAATGTTTAGCTTTGCTGTTTCCATCCTGAAGATGCAGGACACAGAGGCAAGTTTGAGAACCACTAGTTTAAATATTTGAGTTAAACTTCCTGGATTTGTGGATTTTGGCTTCTCCCTGTGCTACTGTGGCAGAGTGGTTATCCTGTCTCCTCCCTCTCACCAGGAGATTAATGACAAAAACGTTTCAGTGTTTACCCACAATGTTTTACTACACTACATTCATACATCCTGGAGAATTCTGTAATGTTGGGTTTGTAACTGTTTGTTGCTTTATTAGGACTGGATTACACACCAGAACTCCCTCCTCCACCTCGAGAAGTGCAAGTTCCTTCGTCTCATGTCAGTAATGTTATTTTAATATATTTGATTTTTATTTTTCTTTAAATTATTAAAGCTTTGTTTATGTGAAGGATTGAAGAACTGAAGAAAGTTCAGTTTGTTTGTGACCTTAATTAATCTTGGGGATTTTTATTTTTTATTTATTTTTATTTTTTTTTTAATATATTTTTCTTTGTTTTCTGTACTTTTAGATTTGTGTCTGTTTGAGTCTCTGTATGAATATGTTCACTCTGTTTTCATGTTTTTTCAGTTATCCTGAGTGGGATGGTGAAGTGACATCCAGGTAAACATCCAGTAAATATAATGTTCTACAGTGTTATGTTTTTTCACAGGGCTCTAGGCCCGGTGTCGGGTTTCATGGCAAGAAGCTGCCAATACGATACACATAGTGATACAGTGCACTTTTGACTCGATTTCAAATGGATTCCACGGTTCAGTAGAAAATAAATACTTGGGGTCATTTTTTTTATTTGTCACTATAGTGATTAGATAATAAACAATAATATGGTTTATCGTGATAAAGATCGTTCATGGGACATTTTATTTAATCATGAGAATCGCTAACAAAGATAATCACCTTTATAGCTCCAGAATCTGCAGAAAAGTTATATATATATATATTATATAAAAGTTGTTTAAACACAGAACTTAACATTAATTCTAATTATTCACTTCTGGAACATTTTTAAACTGTTCAACTTTAATAATTATCCTGATATAATCCTTAATCACAATTATTTTGGCCATGATTATCATGACGCCAAACTTCACTATCATTCCATGCCCAGGTACTAACTAGAAGAATGCGTAAAACTGTTTGATTGGTCATTCCTTATTCGTCCATACAGAGCTCCACATGTACAAAGGCTTAGAACAGCACTGCATCATGGGGTACTAAAGGCTTTCATAAAACACGACCAGTGCAAAATTCATTTATTTATTTATTATTTATATAGCACATTTAAAATACAACTTAAGCTGCCCAAAATGCTTCACATAAAAAAATACATAAATACACCATTTTAATCTGTGAATATGTCAAATCTATTGTATAAACAAGTTTCCTTCCTCTAAACAAGCAACAAAAGTGTATTGCTTGCCCATTTGGTAATACAAAAAATACAGCAGCCCATGATATCGATACGATATCGAGACCGTATCATCGAATCAAACGATATGAAATCGCACACCCCTAATCATAATCTCACAAAATCACAAACCTGACTCATATTTGACCGGTGGACATGTTGTTCAGCTTTAATGTTCCACAGCTGTATTCATGTTTCTTGAGTTGAATTTGTGGCATAAGAACATTGTAAGAAAAATATTGTGTTTTCTTTCTGCTCCAGAGACCCCAAGCCTGCCGCCTCCTCTACCCAGCCGACGCCTCCCCTTGGTCACCCGCCGAAAACCCGAAGGAGCCGCTCTCGTTCGTCCAGCCCCAGACGGAGAGACAAACGCCGCAGCAGGTCCCGCTCGGCGCACAGGCTCACACGCAGGTCTGGACCAACTTATATTCAACTTAGTTTGTATAGCCCACAATCAAAAGAGCGGTCATCTCACAGGAAACAACATTCACAGGAAACAAGCCTGTCTTTAGACCCTCCTTTTGCAGGAAATACTCCAAAATACCCAGGGACAACACACAAAACAAACATTTTTGTTTTGACACAAATGCATGAATGCCTGTCAAATCGTGCCTTTCAAAAAATGTGGAGACAGGATAATGTTCCAGAGTGTCTTTAATCTTTTATAGCATTAATGAAAGTTCGTAAGGCTGTCCAGTGTGAGTGCAAACTCTTCGGACCCAGCTGGAGGAGGTGGGCCGAAGCATGGCACTGTTGAGTACACGCACGCCTTTAGTGTGAATGTCGTCAAGTGATGTTACTTCGCTCCAAAACATGCGGCGATCCACACCTTGAACAAGACCTCGTCTCCTGTCGGCCTCACTGCTCCACGCTGTCCTTAAATCCATGAACTCACAGAGGAGCGCTCGTCGTCATCTGTCTCACTGTTTATGTCATGGATATATTTGGAATGATAGTGTTTTGCTTTTGTTGTTATATTGATTTATGTATCTTTATGTGTTGCTTTCAGATCCCGTTCTGTGTCTCCTCCTTCTTCGTCACGTTGGCCTCGCGCTCGATCACGAAGTCGCGAGCGTTATGAGTCTTCTCCCCGCCGAGCAGAAGAGCGGCGACGCAGACAGTCTCCAAAACGCTCTGACGACAAGCGTGCTTCACCAAAACGCTCCTCACCAAAACGCTTGGAGGAAAGGCACTTTTCTCCACGGCTCAGGACAAAAGCATCGCCAGGAAGAAGCAGAGAGAGGCGTTACTCTCCTTTACGATACTCGCCTCTCAGGTACACGGGGTCCAGGTATTCTCCAACAAGATATTCACCACCTAGAGCCTTCGACAGGTTCACACCACCTAGAGGTCATGACAGAGAATCGCTGTCGCCATGGAGAGAGAGGGGGGAGCATTCGAGGAGCAGCAGGGAAACGCGCTCCTCACCTGATAAAAGGTCCGCCCACAAATTGGCGCCGCAGAGGAAGAAGCAGAGCAATCTGAAGGAGATGACCAAGCACGCGCTGGAGAGCTCCTCAGGTTAGTGCAGACCACTTTAGACGGGGTAAGGGTTTGGGTTAGGTTAGAAACCTATGAGAGAGGAACAGGAACTGCCTTAACCTGCAGATAGAGGACACATACAAGTCAGAACCTCCAGAATTCACTCACTGAGCTGCAGAGGCTGCACTAGCACTGACTGATTGGCTGCAGGTGCTGGGGTTTAGATAGTGAGGATCCTTATAGGCAGCTCAGATGAGAGACTCGTGCAGGGCTGCAAACATATCACCTTTCGGTGAAATCACCGTTTTAATCTCGAAATATGTCATTGATGTGAACTGTGTTGATCTGCAATAAAAATAAAATAAAGGAGGGTAGAGTTATGGCCCACACGGCTAGATCCCTGCTTATATCAGCTCCAAATAGAGCACGCTCCCATTGGTTCAGTGTGTGCTCCAGGGGGCGCCGTGTTGCTCTAGTGGAGGAACTGTTACAACAGTTTTATTTTTTATTTTCTGGGAAGGTGAAACATACTACAAAGTATTGGTTAATGTACCTTCTGAATGCTCCAGAATGCAGGAACTGCATAGATTTTGTTAAATGTCCCCCAGACCTTTTGTCCCATATTGACACTTGTGTGTTAATCAACTATAATGTCAATACAGACACATTCTCGAGTGTTTTTATAAAATTCACACTTAAATAAAAAATAAAATAAACTGGCAGAGTGTTTTGAGCACAGCGGACAATAGAGCAGCGTGAAGGGATGGTTAGACTGTCGCCTTTGTCACTCTGCCCCAGTTTGCAACTCTGATGTGACGCTCATTCTGCAGCAGAACCGTCTTGAACCAAAACACAAAATTACAACATTATGAACTTGGCTCACGTCCAGTGTTTTTGTGATTATAAATACATCAGTACTACAGTTCTCTGTAAAAGTGTCTTTTTGAAACTAACTGGTTCAAATAATCGAATGAAACGTAATCGAGCAGCTCTAAGTTTAAATCTGAATTCCTGCCTGTTGGATTAAAGGGACTATGGTTTGGAATATGGCCTTGTATCTGCTTTATAACCAGTGTGTTCTGTTGGCAGCTCTGAAGTCCCTGGCACACACGACCGACTTGCCCGCGCTGGCCGAGATGCTGGTGCCCGTCATCATGTCGCAGATGAAGAAAATGAACCCCTCTGCAGCGCCCTCTACAGGTGCAAAGAAAAAAGTGGTGAGGAAACCCACCACAATTACAGTGAAAAAGACCATCTCCACTGCAGCCAAGCCCACGGTGAGTCAACCACAAATACAAACACGGCAGCGCTAACATCTGCAAACACAGCAGCGCTAACATCTGCAAACACAGCAGCGCTAACATCTGCAAACACAGCAGTGCTAACATCTGCGAACACTCCGCTAACATCTATGAACACACCGCTAACATCTGCGAACACAGCAGCGCTAACATCTGCGAACACAGCAGTGCTAACATCTGCAAACACAGCAGCGCTAACATCTGCAAACACAGCAGCGCTAACATCTGCAAACACAGCAGCGCTAACATCTGCAAACACAGCAGCGCTAACATCTGCAAACACAGCAGCGCTAACATCTGCAAACACAGCACTAACATCTGTGAGTCAAACACAGCGCTAACGTCTGTGAGTCAAACACAGCGCTAACGTATGTGAGTCAAACACAACGCTAACGTCTGTGACTCAAACACATTGCTAACGTCTGTGAGTCAAATACAAACACAGCGCTAACATCTGTGAGTCAAACAGAGCGTTAACATCTGTGAGTCAAACACAAACGCAGCGCTAACACCTGTTTCACCATCAGGGACCTTTAACGCTCTCTCTTTGGATCGCTACATTTAGACAACATTAATTAAATCTATCAGCACTTTAACATTAGCTTCATGCTAATTGAGAATGTTAAGTTTCCTGTAGCCCATTTAATGCGCAATTTTAATGAATTTGATTAATTTTAATGAAGCAACGAAATAAAAAGATAATTTTTAAAGTTTGTAAGACAGCACAGATAAATGGTCGTTTATATGCTAACTACACATGCACCGACCCAGCTTCTTCAGTACCAATACCGATACGTAAGTTTAAGTATCTGCCAATACCAGATATGAACCGATACCAATGCATGGACGGAAAATGGCTCTTATTTCCTGAAAACACAGTGAGCCTTGTTACGCAAGACATGTTTATCATTCACCGTAGACTGAAAAGCTTTGTATGAATAAAAGTTCAAACATTACCAGACATTCCAGAATTAGTCTTTAGCACACCTCGTCAGCACAGCTCTTTAGCACAGCTCTTCAGCACGGCTCTTTAGCAGCGTTGAGCACTTACTTCTGGGTTGACAATAAGATAATCCTTTGTATGTCTCTGTTGTCTTTGTGTGTTGGGACAAAGACATCACAACATAAGACCAAACAAATGCCATCACCACTGAACATAAAAGAATCCAAGAATAACCACGATTCACCATCAGGGACCTTTAAGTCTCTGTGTGCACATAAGCCCTTCAGTCTTAACTTCTACACCCTAAAGGCTATGTGTGCAGTTTTAAACTAAACGATAATAAGCGACGGGGGCAGCCGTTTCATTTTGCTGCTGTTACAATTTACTCTTTGGGGAGAAATACAAAGTGTACATAAAGTCATATATCCCATTTTAAGTAGAATTATTTTCCAAGCTGTTTGAATGGTACTTCGGTTTTTGAAAATGATCTCTTCTTAAATCCATGTTTATCTTTTTTTTTTCAGAAGTTTGATGTATTTTTGTTTTCTTTAGGCTGTGAAACCCTCCACGATGGTGAGGCTGGGGTCCATCATCGCACCTCTGTCTCATGACGACGTTGTGGCGTTCGCCGAACAATTTGGGAAAACTAAATCTGTTTTACTGTTTCGACAAAAGCACCAGGTTAGAGCTTTATAAAGATCAGAAATGCTTCATTAAAGGTGTTCTGGTGGGGGTCCGCCACTCGCTCGTCTCTATGGACATTATTCAAAGACACAGTTTGAATGGACGCAATCAAAAGGCTGCAATTTTTTAAGTACTGTAATTTTCTGCACAAACACAATCTCCTGTTTTATTTTTGCATAAAAACTGCTAACCCTTTAGTTTATATCTGTACAAACATGTCCCTCTGTGTCAGATGCCCTCTCTGTGTGTCAGATGCCCTCCCTGTGTTTCCATGGGGTTTGGATCATGGTATCATGAGGAAAGAACATTGTGGAAGTACTGAATCCTAATTGGCCTAAAGCAGGAAAAGTTTAGTCTGATTTCATGTCTGACAGTGAGGAAAAAAGCGCATTTTTCTTTTTAAATAGTGTAAATGTAAAGTAAACTTGCTTTCCCTTGTCCTATAGGCCGTGGTTTGTTTTGAGAAAGAGGAAGATGCAAAGAAACTCAGAAACGCAAGAGACATTCAAATCAAAGAGCATCCGGTCACCATCGTCAGATACAAGGTAAACAGGAATGAGGTAAAC
>KN483069.1:0-15496 GCA_000787095.1 Periophthalmodon schlosseri | reverse complement strand
CCGCTTTCTCTCTTCTCCCTCCCTCACTCCCTCCCTGCCTCCCTCTCTCTCCACTCTTCCCCTCCCTCTGTCTCTCCTTCTCCCCTTTCCTCCCTGTCTCTCCCTCCCACTTTCTCACCCTCCATCTCTCCTCCCTCCCTCTCCCTCCCTCCCTCTTTCTCTCTGTCTCTCTCTTCTTAATATGATGTAAAAAGCTAATCGTATGCAAATGCGTGTTGTCCCGGTAACCAGGGCTGAAAAATCCCTTTGATGTTTCCCCGTCTCATTCTCTTCACGTTCCCTTTGTTCCGCACAGTCTCGCTGCTTTGTCAACATGGCCCCCTTTTTACCCCCCTCTTTACCCCTCTCTCTCTCCCTATAGCTCCACTGCTGCTCGCTCGCCCTTAGTGTCTCCATATAAAAAAATCTAACTCCACTTTCTGTTCTATATAAGCCTCTCTCTATTCTTGTCGTCTTTTTTTTCCCCCTCGCTCCCTAGAATGTGCCTCTCTGTCTGTCTGCCCCGTATTTCCCATAATTCCCACCTACTGTCCCCTTCCCCTCTAGTTCCTGTGCCCCCCCCCCCTCCTCTCGTCTATGGAATCTTTTATCTGTCGGCCCTGGACCACATGCCCTCCTCATTCGGAGAATTTGATCCCGGCTCAAACTGTTTGAAAATGGCCGTTTCTCGTGTTTCTCTGGAGTTATATCATCGTCCAGCGTGAGCCGTGACTGACCGCGGCCTTTCAAACAGGCCCTGACCAGACCCGCTTTGGGTCAGTGTTGATGGGCAAATATATTTATGCCCTAAACACTTCAGTAGGTTTTGTTCAATACGTCCCAGAGTGTCGTGGTGTTTCAGATGGACAGGGGCCTTTAGAACTCTACATCTCTCCATGTTTGAAATATATATTTATATTTAAAAACTTGTCATTTGGGGATAAAACTTAAATCACAAATTTGCCAAATGAATCAGTTTCATTTTTTTTCAGTTGACAACACGCCTGCTTCTTAAAACTATTCATGGGATTTAGTTTTCTGATAAAGGTGCCATTTTGAGGACTTTCGACCATTCAGAACATAGGATAAAACATGACCTTGTGACAATCATCCTGCCTGGTCAGAAAAATGTTTACCTATGTTGGTAAATGGTAAATGGTCTTAGTGCTGGAATCGCACCGCCAACCTGTGGGTCAGTGGATCCGACCGCTCGACCAATGATGTTTATGTCGAGAGCGAGATATGAACCGCCGACAGATCAGATCAGTGGTCACTCTACCAACTGAGCTACTGTCGGAGTGGTGCATTATGGGGGCACATAATTCTGCAGTTAAATTCGAATTAGATAAGTGTCTCGCCAAAGGACACAACCACAGATTCCACTAGACCCACTGCTGCCCCCCTGAGGCACTTTCCCAGGGGTCTCCCGTCTGAGCACAGACCAGGTCCAAACACTAAGCTTCAAAGATCTGCACAGGACTTCTGTAACGTCTGAAACATTATAAGAATAAACACAAAAACACACAAGGTGAAAAAATTCTGAAAATATGATCCAGTTTTATTTTAACAGTACAAAAACATTACAATTCTTATCATGCATTTCCAACATTTGCTATAAAAATGTAAACATCAGCTTTAAAACTGAAGAAATCGAGCTAAGAAGTTTGTTCATTAATACTGCAGCTTTCCACACCACCGATCTGAATATGACATCTGCACGAGCGGCGTAAGAATGAAACATGGACTTCATTACAGCGAGGCCGATATAATGCAATGTACCAAACAGCTACGGGCGCCGCACTGAGCACGCTCCTCCAACCAAACAGATTACATATCGATTCGCTAACGGCTCAATAGCAATTTGCAATTTCTGAATTTGAATGTGGCTGTGACGTGACCTCCCTGCCACACGGAGCCCCAACACTTTTTAAGATCTGCGTCTCATCTCAGGTTTTGTCCCCCGTTTTCCAATCACGGCGTTCTGATTGGTTTCACCCACACGAACGCGCAGACCCATCAAATATTAACTACTTCCTCCTATGCAATATTCACTGCTCGAGATGTCGATTTACGACCACAGTGAAACGTGGAACAAAAAGGAGCAGTTCTGAGGTTTGAACGCCACAAATCTGGAAATACTGGAGATCTGCCAATGAGAGTTTTACAAGAGGGAGGTCCCAGTCTGGACACTGCAGAGACACATCTCTAGACCTGTTTATTATTATATTGTGTGTATGTTTCTATGGTTTTCTTTGGTAAATATTTTAAACTTCAAATAACTTGTGGTGACTGTCCCATAGCAGCTGTATTTAAATCCGCCCTGTTCTTCAAACTGTTCTGTTCGGATGTTTAACCATGTTTTAGTCGTTTCTTCTCACTGAGCCTCTGAAGTTGCACCACAGTTTTCCCACTGCGAGTACAGTCAGGGTGGGCGTGTACGTCACAGTGGGCGTGTACCGGTGGAGGTGAAAACGGGGGTAGATCGACAAAATGGCATCTTGAAAATAAGAGATTAAAGATTACTCAAACATGAATCACTCCAAATACAACTTCAGAGGCTCAATGAGAAGAAACGACTAGAACATGGTTAAAGATCTGACCAGTTTGAAGAACAAAGCGGATTTTAAATCCAAAAGTAAATTCCGTAGATATTGGACTTTTTACTACAGAAGTCACATATATGTCACAGAGGCGTGGAGATGTTTTGATGAGGTTCTGACTTTATCTCGTCTCGTTAGTAATGAAACTGTTGTTCACAGCCACATAAACAGACACACCTCCGAGAACAAACGGAGAAATGCTTAAATGTCATAATTGTCTGTTACAAGAGAAATAAAGTTTTTGTTGGAGTTTTGTCCAGATCCTCATCGTACATTCACACAGACTTAAAGCAGAAGGTCAGGGCAGAGGTCAAGCAGCTGCTCTGGGCTTTTATAAAGGACATTACACATTTAAATCATCTCTCATTTTGACCAAAGTTAGAATATTTTAAAGAGACGGTACCTGCTTTTATTTTAGTTCAGAAAAATGAAATAAAGATACTTAAAATTGCATGTAACTTTTATAATGGGAGGTTCGCCAGCTGCTTGTCTCCATGGAAACATTTTTTACTTTCTCTGGAATGTTCCACAGTATGGCATTAACTTTGTCTCTCTTACATTCATTCAGTCACAGGGGTTTGTATTTCTCCTGAATACATCAGAAAATGTAACGGCAGGACCTGCTTATCTCCATGGAAACGGATTAAGCTGGAAGTCCTATTGTGGAACATTCCAGACAAAGCTCCATGGGGAACAGCAGGTGGCAGACCCTCCGCCAGAAAAGTTACATAGTCCAGCTTTAAACACATTTTTGTTGGCTGAGAACCATTAAGAAGCAACTGCAAGGGCCAGTCATTTTTATCCAATGAGAGAAGCAGTTGGATGAGGACTGTGTGGAAACAGCTGGCGTTGATCATAAAATGGGAGAGTCACTGTTTTTGAAATAAATCTTCAAACTCATGATCCACAAATGTTGAACCTCGTCATTATTTGTTTGGGATGCCACAAATTTGGCATATTAATGTGAGTCAAATAGTGAAATAAAAACCCCAGGATCATGTAGAGCAGGTTAATACGAACATTTAAGACCAAAATGTCGAGTCTGACAGCAGCAGTTACAGAGAGAGGGACCACAGTTTTTACATAGAAAGTGAATTGGAGCCAGAGTCAATAGAGCTGGAAGTGCGCCCATGATCACTTCCTGTTTGGAATGCGGTAGCTAGCAGGTTAGCTATGCCCATTTATATAAACAGTCTATGATTTCGACACTATAATGAAACAGAGATTCCACTTCAGTTCAGTTAAACAGACATAACACGATGACAATGTGCCAGTTTTTGTTTCATGTGGATAGGCTCAGAAATTAGAGATATTAACCATAAACCAGGTCTAAACCAGGGCTAAACCAGGACTAAACCAGGGCTAACCCAGGGCTAAACCAGGACTAAACCAGGGCTAACCCAGGGCTAAACCAGGACTAAACCAGGGCTAACCCAGGGCTAAACCAGGACTAAACCAGGGCTAACCCAGGGCTAAACCAGGACTAAACCAGGGCTAACCCAGGGCTAAACCAGGACTAAACCAGGGCTAACCCAGGGCTAAACCAGGACTAAACCAGGGCTAACCCAGGGCTAAACCAGGACTAAACCAGGGCTAACCCAGGGCTAAACCAGGACTAAACCATGCCTAAATCAGGTCAACACATCTGCAGTTACACAGTAAACCACCTGAGAGCTCTGACCTGTCTCCAGTCTAAACCAGAGGCACTTCTGAATGTTCTTCTGAATGTTCTTCTGAATGTTCTTCTGAATGTTCTTCTGAATGTTCTTCTGAATGTTCTTCTGAATGTTCTTCTGAATGTTCTTCTGAATGTTCTTCTGAATGTGCTAATGTGAGCCCCATCTAGTGTTGTATGTTTGACTGAAAAGCTCTTTGGATGAATTCTTTCTGTTCACTGAGCGAACACAACAAAAACATGCCATACATTCAATTCTTAAACATCCCTCCATTTTATGAAGAAGCCTCTTTACCCTGACAGACAGAGCGTGTGCGGTCTGAGCGTGTACGGTATGCCCGCTTTAAACCTTTGGCACAAAAACAAACTCAACACTTATAATGAGAGGCATCAAACTTCATAAGAAACACAAGGACTCGTTCATCCTCGTTTGAAAGTTGCCAGATCTTAAGCAGGTTAAACAGCGACATGGTCAAGTGCTTTGGGGATGTAGACAGACTAATAATAAAGTTTTACTCAAACGTGTGAATGAAACAAAACACAACTCCAGGTCTGTTTTTGAGGAGGAGCATTAGAACATGGAGCTCACAGGTGTCAGTTTGTGTGATACAGGAGCTTTAAAAAGAGCTGGAGAACTGGGTCAAATGTAAATGAAAATAGAACTATAATTATGTTTGTTTGTTTGTTTTGCTCGCACCATGTTTTAAACTAATATTTAAAAGGTGCACTATGTAACTTTTTTACTTGTCTCCATGGGACGCCTCTCCAGAGACCTGACATGTCACTTGGCCTGGTGGCAGCTCCTACTTCTCACCTTTGACAGTTTAATGCCATTATGAGGAAACAGGCAAAGCAAAAACATCTCCATGGAGACGAGCAGGTGGTGAACCCTCCACAACAAAAATATAATTATGAAAATGAAAATTATATGAAATGTTCTTTTGCAAATCAGTAAATGTAAATATAAAAAAATCTTCCAGTGGTGAGGGAAGCGTTCATATGTTTCTATTGTTCTGATTGGACTTTCATAAACCAACAGTGGAAAGATTTATTTACAGTTTACACACTTCCACAGCAGTATAATCAGTTTGGCACACACCTGTTAATCCTTGGTAATAGCATTAGCTTAATCAAACATGGCTAGCATACTAGCATACTAGCATTCTCAGAGTGTGGAGCCTCTGTTGTATTCTGGGGCTTTGCTAAAATGGCCAAATTGTGTGTGTGTGTGTGTGTGTGTGTTCATCTACATAGACCCAGTCACACCTGTGTGCCTGCAGTGTGTCAGAGCTCCAGTAAAGAGGGGACAGGTCTGTGCCCATACATGTGCACAAGTCAGATCTGGCAACTCACTGGTTTATCTGTGCAGCGTACTGTTATCATTATTGTTCCGTGTGGGGTGTGGAAATAATATTTTTGTTATTATCCTGATGCTGACGTCTCGCACAACTTGTACACACACTTGCAATAATATAGGCCTATATTAGTGAAGCTTGTTTGGTCTGGTCAGCTGCTTGTTTGGTCTGGTCAGCTTTGTGCTCGTGACACTGGACACATCATTTCATTTATTCACAATATATTTCTAAAACTGTTTAAACCACACAGTTACACATTTAGCCACATTTTAGGTTTTAAATGTGATTTTTGGACTAAAAATAACTGTAATAAGCAGCAGTGACCACAGCAGTGACCACAGCAGTGACCACAGCAGTGACCACAGCAGTGACCACAGCTGCACAACATATGGTACAAATATGGTCATCACAGATTTTAATCACAAATCTCCTTATTGGGTCCTATATTAGACCTGGTTGGTCTTTGTTTAGCCTCTTTAGGCTTTGTGCACAACAGCACTCACTCACTGTTAGCGTCACTACTTCTTGTTAGTGTCGCTACTTCCTGTTAGTGTCGCTACTTCCTGTTAGTGTCGCTACTTCCTGTTAGTGTCGCTACTTCCTGTTAGCATCACCACTTCCTGTTAGCGTCACCACTTCCTGTCCAGTTTTATCTCTATGAGGTTTTTGCCAAGTCACGCTTAAATGAATAAATATTTAAAAATCAGGCAGTGACAGGGAGCTTGCAGGTGGGTTAGGGGTCAGGGGTCAGAGGTTAGGGGCTTAGGGTCAGACAGTGGACAGAGAGCTGCGGGTAGATGTCACTGACAACATGTTAAACACTACACAAATGAAATGAATACTTCACCAGAGACACTTCTGTGTTTAGAAAGAGACATGTTTGTGTCTCAATGCTAACGCTAATGCTAATTTTGAGGCATAATAAATATTAAAACAACACCACAAACTGAAGTATTCTACATGTAAAAATAATTGGGTAGTCTTCATTTGAATTAATTAGAATTTGAATAGGTTGTGTATTTTATATTTTCAGATTTTAATAAAAGTGACTGTTAGCTTTGAGACACAGTGAGCTAGCTAGCGTGCTAATGTGCACAGAGCCTATTAAGTTTATATTCTTGGCACAGTTTGTTGATCAGTAACTGAAAGCATGTGCATTTTTTGTTTTAATTTAACTGAACTATAAATAAAAGTTTATTAAAATATTGCGAGAATGTCATTATCACCGTCCAAAACACCATCATCAAATACATGTTTTTCTAATATCGTGCAGTCCTATTGGTCAGCTTCTGTTGTGCCTTTTAACTCTTAATATCTGAATTTGGACTTTTGGAACGTAACAAGCTTAAATATTGGTGGGACTGTTGAGCTCCATGCATCTTCATGATGTGTTAATGTGACAAGTGCATTATTCGTATGTTTACTTCCTGTTTACTTCCTGTTTCGGGTCATGTGACGTGTGCAGTGAAGGCATCGCTCCATCATTGGCCCGTGGAGAGTGGTTTGGCCTTAGAGGGGGCTCCGCGGGGCAAACAATGGCCGCTCTGTGCTCCTCAAGTGCCTTTGGTGTCAGTGACTCTGCAGGCAACTGAGACGGCAGATCCAAGATGGCGGACAGCGGAGTGAAGGAGTGGAGAAAGAGGAAGAAGAGGAGGAGGAGAGCCCCGCTGGCGTTTGACACAGGCTAAACAGGAGCATCTGAGCACTTGTGTTTTTGGAGGCAGCTTTTCTTTGGAGATTTGGGGAAAATAAAAGAGTTTTTGGTCATTTGGAGGAAATTCTCAAAACTCTGGAGGTCTCTGGGTTAGAGTCTGTAAGTGCCATATGAGATGAGTTAAATATTTGTCCAGTTTATACATTCTGGTTCTGGTTCATTGCAAACCCCCAGTGGATATGACGCAGATGAAGGGACAGAGAGCGTGAACGTTTTGCCAATTGACTTTTAAAAGGTGTCCAAAGTCAGGGTTCAAACTACGTCAGTTGGTGGTTGCTTCCATTCTGGGACGAAAAAGAGTCCTTGTACTGCGTTTTGGGTTTTCAGGTCCGATACTTGTTTGGAGGAGCAGATCTGGTTCATGACGAGAAAAGAAAAAGAGAATTACTATTTGAAAGATGTACTCTGATTTGTTTGGGCAAGTTAGAGTTTAGTACAGCCATGCTATGAACAGAAGGTCACTGATTTCACCGTTTCAACCTCACAAATCTAACGAGGTAGATTATAGGCTGAAGGAGATGTTTGGGCAGGTGGGCAGAGGTCCTCAAGGTTCAGGTTTGTCTTCAAAGCTGAGTCGGAGTCACAAGTTCTGCCCATTTAAGAAGAACTGTTTTAGTATTTTACTGTGTGTACTCTCTCTGTGTGGGCTCTCCTGGGGATTCTCATAGGTTTAAGTTAAACTTGACTTCAGGGCCAGGTCTACAGGAGGGCAAAAGGGGTCTACACTGGGGCAAAAAGGGTCTACAGGGGGGCAAAAGGGGTCTACAGGGGTATAAAAGGGGTCTACAGGAGGGCAAAAGGGTCTACAGGAGGGCAAATGGGTCTACAGGGGGGCGCTTCAAACTCCATACACTTTCACTAGAATCACTTGGATGATTACAGCCCTGAAATTGCCAATCTCTACTGAACTAAAGGTAAAAAGGAGCTGTTCACTTGAAAACTACCACTTGATAACATCACAAGGTGGAACAGAGCATTTTGAGCTTTGGAGATGTAGACAGACTAATAATAAAGTGTTACTCAAACGTGTAAATGAAACAAAACACAATTCCAGGTCTGTTTTTGAGGAGGAGCATTAGAACATGGATTAAAGTCTCACGTGGGTTAGTTTCGTGTGATGCAGGAGCTTTAATGCAGCTGTGGAAGATTGAGTGATGTTTTGTGTTATTTAAATGAAACATGCAAAGAAAAATGTGTAAATTAACAAAGTGAATATTACAGGGCGAGATGACATCATGAACGACGGAGAGGAGAGGAGGAGGAGGAGGGAGGAGAGGGAGAGAGAGGAGAAGAGAGAGAGTAGGAAGGGAGAGGGAGAGAGAGTAGGAGAGAGGCGGGAGAGAGAGGAGGAGAGAGAGAGTAGGAAGGGAGAGGGAGAGAGAGGAGAGGGAGATAGAGAGATGGAGGGAAGAGGGAGACAGAGAGGAGGAGCGAAATGAGGAAACAGGAAAAGAGGCACACAGTGAGATAAAGAGCGAGAGAGTGAGATGGAGTGAGGGAATGTGTTGTATGTAATAAAGGGCGTGACTTACAGTTATTGAGACGACAGTTATACGGCTGTGGAGGGAGACTGCGTAAAAACGAAAAAAAAAAGACTTATTCAGTGTTCACAAAAGCTGCACTGCAAAAATATACACATAACATAAAGCTGCACTATGGAACTTTTCTAATGGAGGGTCTGCCACCTGCTTGTGTCTATGGAGCTGTGATAGTTCTGTGTCAGTGGGTCAAATGATCCAGCTAAGGTCGACCTGACCAAGACTAGGACAAGGTCTGGACATGGGTCCCACTGCTCCTGACAGACACTGAAGGATGGGTCAAATGCAGGTGTAACCCAGAGCATTATCTACTGTTCCTAGTCATTTTTGGCATCTCTAGTGCAAACTGGATCTAAATGCGTACTGTCGTCAGTGGCCTCTGCAATTTCAAGTAGTTGGTGACATCACACAGGAGTGTCCTGATCACGGCCAGGTGCTTCTGATTACAAACACCCGGAGGAGCGGAGTTTGAAGTGGTGGATACCTGTTTGACCAATCACACTGTTCCTTATACCTCCAGACACCGCCCCTCCTCCCCCCTCACTCTCCCTTTTAGTCCTCCAGACCCCCACCCCTCCTTCAAGAAAGTTCCGAAGTGGACCTTTAAATATTCCACATCACACGAACGCTGTAATCTTAGCTCGTCCAAACAACTCAGATCAGTTTAAAGTCAGTGATTTTGAGCAGAGGAGTGACATATTTTGCAGTGCGGCTGTAGAAGTGTGTGTGTATGTATGTGTGCATGCATGTGTGTGTTTGTGTGTGTGTGTTCTGCTGGTGTCCGCGCTCTGTTTGCAGATCTGTCATTTTGTGTTTGCTCGATAAGAAGATGGAGAGAATACGCTCCGTTTGTGAAAGGCAAATTCATTTAAACTCCAGCCGTGAGCCACATACAGGTATTGTGTGAATGCAGCCAAGCGAGAGGGGCAACGATTCACTACGCAGACATATATTTACACGTATATACACATATATACAAATATATATACACTATATATATATATATATACACACACACACACACACACACACACACACACACACACACACACACACATATATACACAAATATATACATATATATGTATCTACACATATATACATACGCATATATAATACACATATATAGATATATATACAGGACCAGTCAAAAGTTTAAGCATGGAGTTTATATCCTTAAATGTGGACTATGGGGGCATCGCTGACAGGCAAACACAGACACAGGAGAAAACAGGCTCAAAACGTTCACTTTTTAAAAGTTCTCGCTGCAGATGTTTCTACTTTTGGTCTAAAAACGACGGTCTAAATACTCCGTAAAGATAAAGTCGTTATGCTGGTAGCAAAACAAGAATTAATTTTTTTCCTCAAATTGATCAATCAAAATCTTTTTTTTTTTCTTTTTGAAAACTAATAAAATATCTTTCAGTATGGATTTAATCAAACACAAGACATTAGTCAGTGCCATTTAACAAGAAAAAAGATACTAAAACAATACTACAACTAGTATCAAAACGACACACTGAACGAGAGTGAGGGTTAGATTCCTATTTACGATTACTAGATACGTTTTTAAATTCTGAAAAACGTTTGCTCTTTAGATTGATGCCAAGAAAATGAAATGACATGAACAATAATTTACATGTGTTAATTTAGATTTTTTAAGTTTTAAAACATGAAAAACAGAACTACTTCATTTTAAACAGTTTGGTCCAAAGTTACTCCTCACTGACCTTATGCATTCAGAACATCCTAAATATTCACCATGATGAGTTTATGAGCACTTTTCACAACTCTTACAGACCAGAGCAGAGTTTGACATCACGGTAAAGCTAAAAACACCTAGCATTCTAACGCGCAATTCCTGATTCTCTGACAATAAAACAGACAGCGGACTTATTCTGACCTCAAGAGCTGCCTATAAAAGACATCTGCACTGGGGCAGACATATTAAAGAAACATGATGTTGTGTTTGTGTACATTTGTCATATTTGAGTTTGATTAGTCCCACCTGTGAGCACCCTGTGGACCCAGAGCGCCCCCTGTGGTCTCGTCCGCTGTCTCCCTCCTTCTGACTCCCCACAGAGGAGGAGTCCGAGCAGCTGCTGTGCACTGCAAAACACACAACGGCACATTCAAATCACAGACTCGTTTAACGCGGTCAAACATCATGAGCTGGTGTGGGTTCAAATGACCGCACTGTCACTAGTCTGGGTCTGCCACCTGCTCGTCACCATGGTGATGTTTATTTGTCTGGAAAGTTCCTCAGTAAAGCATTAAACTTATTTAGCTCCATGGAGATGAGCAGGTACAGGTCAGATCTGATTTAAACCACAGACTTCAGCCTCGACTTTGAAACCTTCAGAACAAAAGGTATGAAAAATGCTCCCAAACACCTTTAGCTTGAATAAATACAAGAAACATACGTTTAATGCCGCACTGTGGAACATTTCAGGCAAAGCTTCTACAGCTCCAAACACATACGGCGTTTAAGTCTTTAAGATTTAAATGTACAACTGCGATGATTCATGAGAATAATGTCAACAAATGAGACGAGATAAATAGAGAGAGAAAGAGGAGAAAGAGAGGGAGGAAAGGGAGGAGAGGGAGGAGAGGGAGGGAGGGAGGGAGAGGAGAGAGAGGAGAGAGAGACGGCCAGGGAGGGACGAAAGAGAGGTAGGCAAGAGGGAGAGGGGGAGAAGAGAGGGAGGAGAGAGAGGAGAGAGAAGGAGGAGAGAGAGGGAGGAGAGAGGGGGACAAAAGAGAGGGAGGAGAAAGAGGAGAGGAAAGAGAGGGAGGAGAGGAGAGAGAGAGAGGAGAAAGGGTGACAAAAGAGAGGGACACAAGAGGGAGAGAGAGAGGAGAGAGAGGGAGGAGAGAGAGGAGAGAGAGAGGATAGAGGGAGGAGAGAGAGAGGGGGAGAAGAGAGGGAGGAGAAAGGGAGAGGGGGAGGAGAGAGAGGCGAGAGGGAGGAAAGAGAGGAGACAGAGAGGTAGAGGGGGAGAGAGGACAGAGAGAGGAGAGAGAGGGAGGGACAAAAAGAGGGAGGTGAGAGGGAGAGGGGGAGAAGAGAAAGGAGAGAGGGAGATGATGGAGGAAAGAGAGGAGAGAGTGAGGGGGAGGGATTAAAGAGAGGGAGGCGAGAGAGAGAGGGGGAGAAGAGAGAGGGAGGAGAGGGAGGAAAGAGGGAGAGAGAGAGAGAGAGCGAGAGAGAAAGGAGGAGAGAGAGACAGGGAAGAAGGGGGAGAGAGATGGGGGGAGAAGGAGAGAGAGAGAGAGAGGGGGGGAGAGAGGGAGAGAGGGGGAGGAGAGAGAGGAGAGAGGGGAGAGAGGGAGGAGAGGGAGAGGGAGAGAAAGAGGCTGTTTTTTCAGTTTGCTGGGTGAGTTTGTAGCAGAGACAGAGGCTCTGGGTCTGGGGGGTGTGTGCTGGGAGCTCAGTGAGACACCTGGTGAGCGAACAGGGCATTGCACCTGCTCGTGAATGTCACATGACTCCAGGGCAGCGCTGGCCTTTGCACATGTGCAGTGAGGGACCAGAGCCGAGCGGGAGACGTTCTGTTCATTGATAAGAATAAAGTCGCTAACGGTTGTCAAGGTTACGCCGTCACACAGGGTTTACATGTAGATCATAATGAACACACAATCAGCAAACAGCTGATTTCAAAAAGCCACACTGTGGAACTGTCTCCATGAAAAGAAAGTTAAAGCCTTACATCGGAACATTCTCCATGGATAGATGAGTTTTATGCCATACTGTGGAACACTATAGCCAAAGGAACGACATTCCCATGGAGACAAGTACAAAGAGGCCCTGCTCCAGGCCAGATAAGAGTCGGGTTTGTGGAGAAGCGAGCCCGCTCACAGTAAAGATGCAGGTTTTTCAGTGTAATAAATGATCCAACATGAACTGTTTTTATTTTAGTCTAAGATGTTACACGCTGAGGCCACAGAGGGGCTGTACAGAGCGATTCATATCAGAGTGACTCAAAGAGCTTCACACAACAAAAATCACAATATAAACAAACCAAACTTAAATAATCATCATAAGATTAACATTAAAAGAGACGAGGCAGAATAAAAACATTTCAGTCATATGCACAGCTAAACAGAACCATTTGGAGCCTGGATTAAAAGACTGTCAAAGTAGAGGCCTGTCTCACATCTTCAGGAGCCTGAGCAGTGCCACAGCAGGGGGCGGGTCTATGTGATGATGTCATTTGAAGAGTTCATTTGCAAAAACAGATAAGTGCCATTTGAAAAAGTCATTAGAGGCTTGTAGTTTACTTTTAGTGTAGTGATGTTTTCAAAAGTCAAATGTACTTTACTGCTCAAAATAGTATCCCATCCATCCATGTCCTTCCTCTTATCTGGGGCCAGGTCATGGGGGTCTAAGCAGGGACACACAGACTTCCCTCATCCCAGACACTTCTCCAGCTCCTCCAGTGGGACCCCAAGGTGTTGCCAGGCCAGTTATAGTCCCTCCAGCGTGTCCTGGGTCTTCCCTGGAGCCTCCTCCCGGTGGGACATGAACACCTCCCCAGGGAGGCCTCCAGGGAGCATCCTGAACAGATGCCTGAGCCACCTCAGCTGCTCTTCTCCACGTGGAGGAGCAGTGGCTCTACTCCGAGCTAATCCTGTGTAACTGAGCTCCTCCCCCTCTCTCTAAGGGAGCGCCCAGCCACCCCACGGAGGAAGCTCATTTAAACACTTGTATCCGCCATCTTGTCCTTTCGGTCAATACCCAAAGCTCATGACCATAAGTGAGGGTAGGACCAGACTAAATGAGGACTAAACGAGGACTAAACGAGGACTAAACGAGGACTAAACCAGGAGGTGGGGGTAAATGCAGAGCTTTGCCTTTGGACTCAGCTCGTTCTTCACCACATCAGTGACCTCATCACTGCAGACGCTGCACTGATCATTATCCCGTCGCTTCTTGATAAAATCCACTCTTATATTCATTGATAATATCTGCAGAAGATGGAAACAAAAAGAAAAATACTTTTTGGCAATTTTGCAAAACAGAGATTTTTGCAATAGAACTCTTCATTCATTCATTTTATCTGCCTCCATCTGTATTAAATATGATTGGCCTGTAGAATGTGGTGATGTCATCTGAAACACAGCAGTTCAGCTGCACAGACTGTATATATAAATGGACATAGCTAACCTGCTAGCCACCACGTTCCAAACAGGAAGTGATCATGGGCGCACTTCCGGCTCCATTGACTCTGGCTCCAATTCACTTTCCTGTAAAAACTGACTCTGGCTCTAATTCACTTTCTCTGTAAAAACTGTGGCCCCTCTCTCTGTAACTGCTGCTGTCAGACTCGTCATTTTGGTCTTAAATGTTTGTATTAACCCGCTCTACATGATCCAGGGTTTTTTTATTTCACTATTGTGTCTGTAAATCAAGATATAAACATTAATAATAGACAAATCAGGCGCCTTCTTTCCTAGAGGTTGCTCCCGCTAGTGTTAGCAACAGGTTTGATTGACAGTATTGCTAAGCGCCCGGTCCCTGCTAAACCAACGGTGTGGGCGGGAAGGGGCTTTACTTTCAACAGCCTCACTCCTGATTGGCTCTTTGGTTGCTATGATACTCGTGGTTGGAATCCAAATATGAAACTCGGCTCCAAATTGGCGCCTATAACTGCTGTAGCCTCGATGAGCTTCATTTAGAGCTGAACGCTGTGGGTGACGTCACACTCACTCAGTCACTTCTTTACACAGTCTATGTTCACCCATCGGCTTGGACCAGATGCTAAATCACTCTGTATTTTAAATAACGTCTCTTGTGTCCATCTTTCCTCCTACAGTGTTCCTCTGTAGTGATCCCGCTGCACTCGAAGAGCTCATTTGGGAAACATTTTTATAGGACCTGTTGCAGTAATGTGTGTAGGTGGAGATGATAGCGCTAAATTAAATAGTAAGAGTACCGCTGAGAGCCATGGCTTTATTAAACTGATCTAGCAACAAAAGAAGTGGGCTGTTACATGATTAAAACACTACAGCAGTATTAAGCAGAAAGGTAGAACGCTCTGAGTGGAACCAGTTTGACAACGCAACAAAAACATTTAAGAACTTATAATAACTCCATTTTGTGTCTGTATGTCGCATCTTTCTCTTAGATTTAACAAAAGGCACAAACAGAGCTGTTCTGAGCAGGGCTGTCAAAAAGTATCAATACCCACACAAAACTAGACACTTAAAGAGGAGGTGTTATGCAAAGTCATGTTCTCACGCTGTTCCTCATCAAACACACGTCTGAAGAGGTTTTAAATGTCATCCATGCATGTTTGATTAATCTAGTGATCTCTCCTGGGCCCTATTCAGACCCTCCTTATGGTTAGCAGTACAAGCCTGTACAAGGCCCCGCCCCCAAGCCGACGTCACCCATGCTCCACACGACAACTCTCCATAAACCAGCAACTGGACAAACCTGGTGTGATGTGCAGTAGTTTCATTAGTGGGATGCAGCTGATTGTGTTGTGACAGTGCTCTGAAGGGGGAGGGGCTTAGCACAGAGAGCAAAGGGAAGCTTATAAAAGTGAAACTTATAAAACATGTTAATATGTTGTTTTGGGTGAGTGAAGCACTAAACAATAAATGAAACATGGTGAACTAAATATGTTATG